>JBBDGP010004250.1:0-45173 GCA_037952835.1 Lithobates septentrionalis | reverse complement strand
GGAGATCTGATGGTAGATCTGGGATGTTGGACACATTGTACAGAGATCTGATGGTAGATCTGGGATGTGGGACACATTGTACGGAGATCTTATGGTAGATCTGGGATGTTGGACACATTGTACGGAGATCTGACGGTAGATCTGGGATGTGGGACACATTGTACGGAGATCTGATGGTAGATCTGGGATGTTGGACACATTGTACAGAGATCTGATGGTAGATCTGGGATGTAGGACACATTGTACGGAGATCTGATGGTAGATCTGGGATGTAGGACACATTGTACGGAGATCTTATGGTAGATCTGGGATGTTGGACACATTGTACAGAGATCCGATGGTAGATCTGGGATGTGGGACACATTGTACGGAGATCTGATGGTAGTTCTGGGATGTTGGACACATTGTATGGAGATCTGATGGTAGATCTGGGATGTTGGACACATTGTACGGAGATCTGATGGTAGATCTGGGATGTGGGACACATTGTACGGAGATCTGATGGTAGATCTGGGATGTGGGACACATTGTACGGAGATCTGATGGTAGATCTGGGATGTTGGACACATTGTATGGAGATCTGATGGTAGATCTGGGATGTTGGACACATTGTACGGAGATCTGATGGTAGATCTGGGATGTGGGATACATTGTACGGAGATCTGATGGTAGATCTGGGATGTGGGACACGTTGTACGGAGATCTGATGGTAGATCTGGGATGAAGGACACATTGTACGGAGATCTGATGGTAGATCTGGGATGTGGGACACATTGTACGGAGATCTGATGGTAGATCTGGGATGTGGGACACATTGTACGGAGATCTGATGGTAGATCTGGGATGTGGGACACATTGTACGGAGATCTGATGGTAGATCTGGGATGTGGGACACATTGTACGGAGATCTGATGGTAGATCTGGGATGTTGGATACATTGTATGGAGATCTGATGGTAGATCTGGGATGTAGGACACATTGTACGGAGATCTGATGGTAGATCTGGGATGTGGGACACATTGTACGGAGATCTGATGGTAGATCTGGGATGTGGGATACATTGTACGGAGATCTGATGGTAGATCTGGGATGTGGGACACATTGTACGGAGATCTGATGGTAGATCTGGGATGTGGGACACATTGTACGGAGATCTGATGGTAGATCTGGGATGTGGGACACATTGTACGGAGATCTGATGGTAGATCTGGGATGTGGGACACATTGTACGGAGATCTGATGGTAGATCTGGGATGTGGGACACATTGTACGGAGATCTGATGGTAGATCTGGGATGTTGGATACATTGTACGGAGATCTGATGGTAGATCTGGGATGTAGGACACATTGTACGGAGATCTGATGGTAGATCTGGGATGTGGGACACATTGTACGGAGATCTGATGGTAGATCTGGGATGTGGGACACGTTGTACGGAGATACGATGGTAGATCTGGGATGTGGGATACATTGTACGGAGATCTGATGGTAGATCTGGGATGTAGGACACATTGTACGGAGATCTGATGGTAGATCTGGGATGTAGGACACATTGTACGGAGATCTGATGGTAGATCTGGGATGTGGGACACATTGTACGGAGATCTGATGGTAGATCTGGGATGTGGGACACATTGTACGGAGATCTGATGGTAGATCTGGGATGTTGGACACATTGTACGGAGATCTGATGGTAGATCTGGGATGTGGGACACATTGTACGGAGATCTGATGGTAGATCTGGGATGTAGGACACATTGTACGGAGATCTGATGGTAGATCTGGGATGTGGGACACATTGTACGGAGATCTGATGGTAGATCTGGGATGTGGGACACATTGTACAGAGATCTGATGGTAGATCTGGGATGTGGGACACATTGTACGGAGATCTGATGGTAGATCTGGGATGTGGGACACGTTGTACGGAGATCTGATGGTAGATCTGGGATGTGGGACACATTGTACGGAGATCTGATGGTAGATCTGGGATGTGGGACACATTGTACGGAGATCTGATGGTAGATCTGGGATGTGGGACACATTGTACAGAGATCTGATGGTAGATCTGGGATGTGGGACACATTGTACGGAGATCTGATGGTAGATCTGGGATGTTGGACACATTGTACGGAGATCTGATGGTAGATCTGGGATGTGGGACACATTGTACGGAGATCTGATGGTAGATCTGGGATGTGGGACACATTGTACAGAGATCTGATGGTAGATCTGGGATGTGGGACACATTGTACGGAAGCCTGATGGTAGATCTGGGATGTGGGACACGTTGTACGGAGATCTGATGGTAGATCTGGGATGTGGGACACATTGTACGGAGATCTGATGGTAGATCTGGGATGTGGGACACATTGTACGGAGATATGATGGTAGATCTGGGATGTGGGACACATTGTACGGAGATACGATGGTAGATCTGGGATGTGGGATACATTGTACGGAGATCTGATGGTAGATCTGGGATGTAGGACACATTGTACGGAGATCTGATGGTAGATCTGGGATGTAGGACACATTGTACGGAGATCTGATGGTAGATCTGGGATGTGGGACACATTGTACGGAGATCTGATGGTAGATCTGGGATGTGGGACACATTGTACGGAGATCTGATGGTAGATCTGGGATGTGGGACACATTGTACAGAGATCTGATGGTAGATCTGGGATGTTGGATACATTGTACGGAGATATGATGGTAGATCTGGGATGTGGGACACATTGTACGGAGATCTGATGGTAGATCTGGGATGTGGGACACATTGTACAGAGATACGATGGTAGATCTGGGATGTGGGACACATTGTACGGAGATCTGATGGTAGATCTGGGATGTGGGATACATTGTACGGAGATATGATGGTAGATCTGGGATGTGGGACACATTGTACAGAGATCTGATGGTAGATCTGGGATGTTGGATACATTGTACGGAGATATGATGGTAGATCTGGGATGTGGGACACATTGTACGGAGATCTGATGGTAGATCTGGGATGTGGGACACATTGTACAGAGATACGATGGTAGATCTGGGATGTAGGACACATTGTACGGAGATCTGATGGTAGATCTGGGATGTAGGACACATTGTACGGAGATCTGATGGTAGATCTGGGATGTAGGACACATTGTACAGAGATACGATGGTAGATCTGGGATGTTGGACACATTGTACTGAGATCTGATGGTAGATCTGGGATGTTGGACACATTGTACGGAGATCTGATGGTAGATCTGGGATGTGGGACACATTGTACGGAGATCTGATGGTAGATCTGGGATGTTGGACACATTGTACGGAGATCTGATGGTAGATCTGGGATGTTGGACACATTGTACGGAGATCTGATGGTAGATCTGGGATGTGGGACACATTGTACGGAGATCTGATGGTAGATCTGGGATGTTGGACACATTGTACGGAGATCTGATGGTAGATCTGGGATGTGGGACACATTGTACGGAGATCTGATGGTAGATCTGGGATGTGGGACACATTGTACGGAGATCTGATGGTAGATCTGGGATGTTGGACACATTGTACGGACATCTGATGGTAGATCTGGGATGTTGGACATATTGTACGGAGATCTGATGGTAGATCTGGGATGTGGGACACATTGTACGGAGATCTGATGGTAGATCTGGGATGTTGGACACATTGTACAGAGATCTGATGGTAGATCTGGGATGTGGGACACATTGTATGGAGATCTGATGGTAGATCTGGGATGTGGGACACATTGTACGGAGATCTGATGGTAGATCTGGGATGTGGGACACATTGTACGGAGATCTGATGGTAGATCTGAGATGTGGGACACATTGTACGGAGATCTGATGGTAGATCTGGGATGTTGGACACATTGTACGGAGATCTGATGGTAGATCTGGGATGTGGGACACATTGTACGGAGATCTGATGGTAGATCTGGGATGTGGGACACATTGTACGGAGATCTGATGGTAGATCTGAGATGTGGGACACATTGTACAGAGATCTGGTGGTAGATCTGGGATGTAGGACACATTGTACGGAGATCTGATGGTAGATCTGGGATGTGGGACACATTGTACGGAGATCTGATGGTAGATCTGAGATGTGGGACACATTGTACGGAGATCTGATGGTAGATCTGGGATGTGGGACACATTGTACGGAGATCTGATGGTAGATCTGGGATGTTGGACACATTGTACGGAGATCTGATGGTAGATCTGGGATGTGGCACACATTGTACGGAGATCTGATGGTAGATCTGGGATGTTGGACACATTGTACGGAGATCTGATGGTAGATCTGGGATGTGGGACACATTGTACGGAGATCTGATGGTAGATCTGGGATGTGGGACACATTGTACGGAGATCTGATGGTAGATCTGGGATGTGGGACACATTGTACGGAGATCTGATGGTAGATCTGGGATGTGGGACACATTGTACGGAGATCTGATGGTAGATCTGGGATGTAGGACACATTGTACGGAGATCTGATGGTAGATCTGGGATGTGGGACACATTGTACGGAGATCTGATGGTAGATCTGGGATGTGGGACACATTGTACAGAGATCCGATGGTAGATCTGGGATGTGGGACACATTGTACGGAGATCTGATGGTAGATCTGGGATGTGGGACACATTAGATGGAGATCTGATGGTAGATCAGAGATGTAGGACACATTTTACGGAGATCTGATGGTAGATCTGGGATGTGGGACACATTGTACGGAAATCTGATGGTATATCTGGGATGTTGGACACATTGTACAGAGATCTGATGGTAGATCTGGGATGTGAGACACATTGTACAGAGATCTGATGGTAGATCTGGGATGTGGGACACATTGTACGGAGATCTGATGGTAGATCTGGGATGTTGGACACATTGTACGGAGATCTTATGGTAGATCTGGGATGTTGGACACATTGTACAGAGATCTGATGGTAGATCTGGGATGTGGGACACATTGTACGGAAATCTGATGGTAGATCTGGGATGTGGGACACATTGTACAGAGATCTGATGGTAGATCTGGGATGTTGGACACATTGTACGGAGATCTGATGGTAGATCTGGGATGTGGGACACATTGTATGGAGATCTGACGGTAGATCTGGGATGTGGGACACATTGTACGGAGATCTGATGGTAGATCTGGGATGTGGGACACATTGTACGGAGATCTGATGGTAGATCTGGGATGTTGGACACATTGTACAGAGATCTGATGGTAGATCTGGGATGTGAGACACATTGTACAGAGATCTGATGGTAGATCTGGGATGTTGGACACATTGTACGGAGATCTGATGGTAGATCTGGGATGTTGGACACATTGTACAGAGATCTTATGGTAGATCTGGGATGTTGGACACATTGTACAGAGATCTGATGGTAGATCTGGGATGTGGGACACATTGTACGGAGATCTGATGGTAGATCTGGGATGTGGGACACATTGTACAGAGATCTGATGGTAGATCTGGGATGTTGGACACATTGTACGGAGATCTGATGGTAGATCTGGGATGTGGGACACATTGTATGGAGATCTGACGGTAGATCTGGGATGTGAGACACATTGTACAGAGATCTGATGGTAGATCTGGGATGTGGGACACATTGTACGGAGATCTGATGGTAGATCTGGGATGTTGGACACATTGTACGGAGATCTTATGGTAGATCTGGGATGTTGGACACATTGTACAGAGATCTGATGGTAGATCTGGGATGTGGGACACATTGTACGGAGATCTGATGGTAGATCTGGGATGTGGGACACATTGTACAGAGATCTGATGGTAGATCTGGGATGTTGGACACATTGTACGGAGATCTGATGGTAGATCTGGGATGTGGGACACATTGTATGGAGATCTGACGGTAGATCTGGGATGTGGGACACATTGTATGGAGATCTGATGGTAGATCTGGGATGTGGGACACATTAGATGGAGATCTGATGGTAGATCAGAGATGTAGGACACATTTTACGGAGATCTGATGGTAGATCTGGGATGTGGGACACATTGTACGGAGATCTGATGGTATATCTGGGATGTGGGACACATTGTATGGAGATCTGATGGTAGATCTGGGATGTGGGACACATTGTATGGAGATCTGATGGTAGATCTGGGATGTTGGACACATTGTACGGAGATCTGATGGTAGATCTGGGATGTGGGACACATTGTACAGAGATCTGATGGTAGATCTGGGATGTGGGACACATTGTACGGAGATCTGATGGTAGATCTGGGATGTTGGACACATTGTACGGAGATCTTATGGTAGATCTGGGATGTTGGACACATTGTACAGAGATCTGATAGTAGATCTGGGATGTGGGACACATTGTACGGAGATCTGATGGTAGATCTGGGATGTGGGACACATTGTACAGAGATCTGATGGTAGATCTGGGATGTTGGACACATTGTACGGAGATCTGATGGTAGATCTGGGATGTGGGACACATTGTATGGAGATCTGACGGTAGATCTGGGATGTGGGACACATTGTACGGAGATCTGATGGTAGATCTGGGATGTGGGACACATTGTACGGAGATCTGATGGTAGATCTGGGATGTGGGACACATTGTACGGAGATCTGATGGTAGATCTGAGATGTGGGACACATTGTACGGAGATCTGATGGTAGATCTGGGATTTGGGACACATTGTACGGAGATCTGATGGTAGATCTGGGATGTTGGACACATTGTACGGAGATCTGATGGTAGATCTGGGATGTAGGACACATTGTACGGAGATCTGATGGTAGATCTGGGATGTAGGACACATTGTACGGAGATCTGATGGTAGATCTGGGATGTTGGACACATTGTACGGAGATCTTATGGTAGATCTGGGATGTTGGACACATTGTACAGAGATCCGATGGTAGATTTGGGATGTGGGACACATTGTACGGAGATCTGATGGTAGTTCTGGGATGTTGGACACATTGTATGGAGATCTGATGGTAGATCTGGGATGTGGGACACATTGTACGGAGATCTGATGGTAGATCTGGGATGTGGGACACATTGTACGGAGATCTGATGGTAGATCTGGGATGTGGGACACATTGTACGGAGATCTGATGGTAGATCTGGGATGTGGGACACATTGTACGGAGATCTGATGGTAGATCTGGGATGTGGGACACATTGTACGGAGATCTGATGGTAGATCTGGGATGTTGGATACATTGTACGGAGATCTGATGGTAGATCTGGGATGTGGGACACATTGTACGGAGATCTGATGGTAGATCTGGGATGTTGGATACATTGTACGGAGATCTGATGGTAGATCTGGGATGTGGGACACATTGTACGGAGATCTGATGGTAGATCTGAGATGTGGGACACATTGTACGGAGATCTGATGGTAGATCTGGGATGTGGGACACATTGTACGGAGATATGATGGTAGATCTGGGATGTGGGACACATTGTACGGAGATCTGATGGTAGATCTGAGATGTGGGACACATTGTACGGAGATCTGATGGTAGATCTGGGATGTGGGACACATTGTACGGAGATCTGATGGTAGATCTGGGATGTTGGACACATTGTACGGAGATCTTATTGTAGATCTGGGATGTTGGACACATTGTACAGAGATCCGATGGTAGATTTGGGATGTGGGACACATTGTACGGAGATCTGATGGTAGTTCTGGGATGTTGGACACATTGTATGGAGATCTGATGGTAGATCTGGGATGTAGGACACATTGTACGGAGATCTGATGGTAGATCTGGGATGTAGGACACATTGTACGGAGATCTGATGGTAGATCTGGGATGTTGGACACATTGTACGGAGATCTTATGGTAGATCTGGGATGTTGGACACATTGTACAGAGATCCGATGGTAGATCTGGGATGTGGGACACATTGTACGGAGATCTGATGGTAGTTCTGGGATGTTGGACACATTGTATGGAGATCTGATGGTAGATCTGGGATGTTGGACACATTGTACGGAGATCTGATGGTAGATCTGGGATGTGGGACACATTGTACAGAGATCTGATGGTAGATCTGGGATGTGGGACACATTGTACGGAGATCTGATGGTAGATCTGGGATGTAGGACACATTGTACGGAGATCTGACGGTAGATCTGGGATGTGGGACACATTGTACGGAGATCTGATGGTAGATCTGGGATGTTGGACACATTGTACAGAGATCTGATGGTAGATCTGGGATGTGGGACACATTGTACGGAGATCTTATGGTAGATCTGGGATGTTGGACACATTGTACGGAGATCTGACGGTAGATCTGGGATGTGGGACACATTGTACGGAGATCTGATGGTAGATCTGGGATGTTGGACACATTGTACAGAGATCTGATGGTAGATCTGGGATGTAGGACACATTGTACGGAGATCTGATGGTAGATCTGGGATGTAGGACACATTGTACGGAGATCTTATGGTAGATCTGGGATGTTGGACACATTGTACAGAGATCCGATGGTAGATCTGGGATGTGGGACACATTGTACGGAGATCTGATGGTAGTTCTGGGATGTTGGACACATTGTATGGAGATCTGATGGTAGATCTGGGATGTTGGACACATTGTACGGAGATCTGATGGTAGATCTGGGATGTGGGACACATTGTACGGAGATCTGATGGTAGATCTGGGATGTGGGACACATTGTACGGAGATCTGATGGTAGATCTGGGATGTGGGACACATTGTACGGAGATCTGATGGTAGATCTGGGATGTGGGACACATTGTACGGAGATCTGATGGTAGATCTGGGATGTGGGACACATTGTACGGAGATCTTATGGTAGATCTGGGATGTGGGACACATTGTACGGAGATCTGATGGTAGATCTGGGATGTTGGACACATTGTACGGAGATCTGATGGTAGATCTGGGATGTTGGATACATTGTACGGAGATCTGATGGTAGATCTGGGATGTAGGACACATTGTACGGAGATCTGATGGTAGATCTGGGATGTGGGATACATTGTACGGAGATCTGATGGTAGATCTGGGATGTGGGACACGTTGTACGGAGATCTGATGGTAGATCTGGGATGTAGGACACATTGTACGGAGATCTGATGGTAGATCTGGGATGTGGGACACATTGTACGGAGATCTGATGGTAGATCTGGGATGTGGGACACATTGTACGGAGATCTGATGGTAGATCTGGGATGTGGGACACATTGTACGGAGATCTGATGGTAGATCTGGGATGTGGGACACATTATACGGAGATCTGATGGTAGATCTGGGATGTTGGATACATTGTACGGAGATCTGATGGTAGATCTGGGATGTAGGACACATTGTACGGAGATCTGATGGTAGATCTGGGATGTTGGACACATTGTACGGAGATCTGATGGTAGATCTGGGATGTGGGACACATTGTACAGAGATCTGATGGTAGATCTGAGATGTGGGACACATTGTACGGAGATCTGATGGTAGATCTGGGATTTGGGACACATTGTACGGAGATCTGATGGTAGATCTGGGATGTGGGACACATTGTACGGAGATCTGATGGTAGATCTGGGATGTAGGACACATTGTACGGAGATCTGATGGTAGATCAGGGATGTGGGACACATTGTACAGAGATCTGATGGTAGATCTGGGATGTTGGACACATTGTATGGAGATCTGATGGTAGATCTGGGATGTAGGACACATTGTACGGAGATCTGATGGTAGATCTGGGATGTAGGACACATTGTATGGAGATCTGATGGCAGATCTGGGATGTGGGACACGTTGTACGGAGATCTGATGGTAGATCTGGGATGTGGGACACATTGTACGGAGATCTGATGGTAGATCTGGGATGTGGGACACATTGTACGGAGATCTGATGGTAGATCTGGGATGTGGGACACATTGTACGGAGATCTGATGGTAGATCTGGGATGTAGGACACATTTTACGGAGATCTGATGGTAGATCTGGGATGTTGGACACATTGTACGGATATCTGATGGTAGATCTGGGATGTGGGACACATTGTATGGAGATATGATGGTAGATCTGGGATGTGGGACACATTGTACGGAGATCTGATGGTAGATCTGGGATGTGGGACACATTGTACGGAGATCTGATGGTAGATCTGGGATGTGGGACACATTGTACGGAGATACGATGGTAGATCTGGGATGTGGGACACATTGTACGGAGATCTGATGGTAGATCTGGGATGTTGGACACATTGTACGGAGATCTGATGGTAGATCTGGGATGTTGGACACATTGTACGGAGATCTGATGGTAGATCTGGGATGTGGGACACATTGTACAGAGATCTGATGGTAGATCTGGAATGTGGGACACATTGTACAGAGATCTGATGGTAGATCTGGGATGTAGGACACATTGTACGGAGATCTGATGGTAGATCTGGGATGTGGGACACATTGTACAGAGATCTGATGGTAGATCTGGAATGTGGGACACATTGTACAGAGATCTGATGGTAGATCTGGGATGTAGGACACATTGTAGGGAGATCTGATGGTAGATCTGGGATGTTGGACACATTGTACGGAGATCTGATGGTAGATCTGGGATGTGGGACACATTGTACAGAGATCTGATGGTAGATCTGGAATGTGGGACACATTGTACAGAGATCTGATGGTAGTTCTGGGATGTTGGACACATTGTACGGAGATCTGATGGTAGATCTGGGATGTGGGACACATTGTACAGAGATCTGATGGTAGATCTGAGATGTGGGACACATTGTACGGAGATCTGATGGTAGATCTGGGATGTGGGACACATTGTACGGAGATCTGATGGTAGATCTGGGATGTGGGACACATTGTACGGAGATCTGATGGTAGATCTGAGATGTGGGACACATTGTACGGAGATCTGATGGTAGATCTGGGATGTTGGACACATTGTACGGAGATCTGATGGTAGATCTGGAATGTGGGACACATTGTACGGAGATCTGATGGTAGATCTGGGATGTAGGACACATTGTACAGAGATCTGATGGTAGATCTGAGATGTGGGACACATTGTACAGAGATCTGATGGTAGATCTGGGATGTTGGACACATTGTACTGAGATCTGATGGTAGATCTGGGATGTGGGACACATTGTATGGAGATCTGATGGTAGATCTGGGATGTGGGATACATTGTACGGAGATCTGATGGTAGATCTGGGATGTTGGACACATTGTATGGAGATCTGATGGTAGATCTGGGATGTAGGACACATTGTACGGAGATCTGATGGTAGATCTGAGATGTGGGACACATTGTACAGAGATCTGATGGTAGATCTGGGATGTGGGACACATTGTACGGAGATCTGATGGTAGATCTGGGATGTGGGACACATTGTACGGAGATCTGATGGTAGATCTGGGATGTTGGACACATTGCACGGACATCTGATGGTAGATCTGGGATGTGGGACACATTGTACGGAGATCTGATGGTAGATCTGGAATGTGGGACACATTGTACGGAGATCTGATGGTAGATCTGGGATGTGGGACACATTGTATGCAGATATGATGGTAGATCTGGGATGTGGGACACATTGTACGGAGATATGATGGTAGATCTGGAATGTGGGACACATTATATGGAGATCTGATGGTAGATCTGGGATGTAGGACACATTGTATGGAGATCTGATGGTAGATCTGGGATGTGGGACACATTGTACGGAGATCTGATGGTAGATCTGGGATGTGGGACACATTGTACGGAGATCTGATGGTAGATCTGGGATGTGGGATACATTGTACAGAGATCTGATGGTAGATCTGGGATGTAGGACACATTGTACGGAGATCTGATGGTAGACCTGGGATTTGGGACACATTGTACGGAGATCTGATGGTAGATCTGGGATGTGGGACACATTGTACGGAGATCTGATGGTAGATCTGGGATGTAGGACACATTGTACAGAGATCTGATGGTAGATCTGGGATGTGGGACACATTGTACAGAGATCTGATGGTAGATCTGGGATGTTGGACACATTGTATGGAGATCTGATGGTAGATCTGGGATGTAGGACACATTGTACGGAGATCTGATGGTAGATCTGGGATGTAGGACACATTGTACGGAGATCTGATGGTAGATCTGGGATGTAGGACACATTGTACGGAGATCTGATGGTAGATCTGGGATGTGGGACATATTGTACGGAGATCTGATGGTAGATCTGGGATGTAGGACACATTGTACGGAGATCTGATGGTAGATCTGGGATGTGGGACATATTGTACGGAGATCTGATGGTAGATCTGGGATGTTGGACACATTGTACGGAGATCTGATGGTAGATCTGGGATGTGGGACATATTGTACGGAGATCTGATGGTAGATCTGGGATGTAGGACACATTGTACGGAGATCTGATGGTAGATCTGGGATGTAGGACACATTGTACGGAGATCTGATGGTAGATCTGGGATGTGGGACACATTGTACGGAGATCTGATGGTAGTTCTGGGATGTGGGACACATTGTACGGAGATCTGATGGTAGATCTGGGATGTGGGACACATTGTACGGAGATCTGATGGTAGATCTGGGATGTGGGACACATTGTACGGAGATCTGATGGTAGATCTGGGATGTGGGACACATTGTACGGAGATCTGATGGTAGATCTGGGATGTGGGACACATTGTACGGATATCTGATGGTAGATCTGGGATGTAGGACACATTGTACGGAGATCTGATGGTAGATCTGGGATGTGGGACACATTGTACGGAGATCTGATGGTAGATCTGGGATGTGGGACACATTGTACGGAGATCTGATGGTAGATCTGGGATGTGGGACACATTGTACGGAGATCTGATGGTAGATCTGGGATGTTGGACACATTGTACGGATATCTGATGGTAGATCTGGGATGTAGGACACATTGTACGGAGATCTGATGGTAGATCTGGGATGTGGGACACATTGTATGGAGATCTGATGGTAGATCTGAGATGTGGGACACATTGTGCGGAGATCTGATGGTAGATCTGGGATGTGGGACACATTGTACGGAGATCTGATGGTAGATCTGGGATGTGGGACACATTGTATGGAGATATGATGGTAGATCTGGGATGTGGGACACATTGTACGGAGATCTGATGGTAGATCTGGGATGTAGGACACATTTTACGGAGATCTGATGGTAGATCTGGGATGTGGGTCACATTGTACAGAGATCTGATGGTAGATCTGGGATGTGGGACACATTGTACGGAGATCTGATGGTAGATCTGGGATGTGGGACACATTGTACGGAGATCTGATGGTAGATCTGGGATGTGGGACACATTGTACGGAGATCTGATGGTAGATCTGGGATGTTGGACACATTGTACGGAGATCTGATGGTAGATCTGGGATGTTGGACACATTGTACGGAGATCTGATGGTAGATCTGGGATGTGGGACACATTGTACAGAGATCTGATGGTAGATCTGGGATGTTGGACACATTGTACGGAGATCTGATGGTAGATCTGGGATGTGGGACACATTGTACAGAGATCTGATGGTAGATCTGGGATGTTGGACACATTGTACGGAGATCTGATGGTAGATCTGGGATGTGGGACACATTGTACGGAGATCTGATGGTAGATCTGGGATGTGGGACACATTGTACGGAGATCTGATGGTAGATCTGGGATGTGGGACACATTGTATGGAGATCTGATGGTAGATCTGGGATGTTGGACACATTGTACAGAGATCTGATGGTAGATCTGGGATGTTGGACACATTGTATGGAGATCTGATGGTAGATCTGGGATGTGGGACACATTGTACGGAGATCTGATGGTAGATCTGGGATGTGGGACACATTGTACGGAGATCTGATGGTAGATCTGGGATGTGGGACACATTGTACGGAGATCTGATGGTAGATCTGGGATGTGGGACACATTGTACGGAGATCTGATGGTAGATCTGGGATGTGGGACACATTGTACGGAGATACGATGGTAGATCTGGGATGTGGGACGCATTGTACGGAGATCTGATGGTAGATCTGGGATGTTGGACACATTGTACGGAGATCTGATGGTAGATCTGGGATGTGGGACACATTGTACGGAGATACGATGGTAGATCTGGGATGTGGGACACATTGTACGGAGATCTGATGGTAGATCTGGGATGTAGGACACATTGTACGGAGATCTGATGGTAGATCTGGGATGTGGGACACATTGTACGGAGATCTGATGGTAGTTCTGGGATGTGGGACACATTGTACGGAGATCTGATGGTAGATCTGGGATGTGGGACACATTGTACGGAGATCTGATGGTAGATCTGGGATGTGGGACACATTGTACGGAGATCTGATGGTAGATCTGGGATGTGGGACACATTGTACAGAGATCTGATGGTAGATCTGAGATGTGGGACACATTGTACGGAGATCTGATGGTAGATCTGGGATGTAGGACACATTGTACGGAGATCTGATAGTAGATCCGGGATGTTGGACACATTGTACGGAGATCTGATGGTAGATCTGGGATGTTGGACACATTGTACGGAGATCTGATGGTAGATCTGGGATGTGGGACACATTGTACGGAGATCTGATGGTAGATCTGGGATGTTGGACACATTGTACGGAGATCTGATGGTAGATCTGGGATGTTGGACACATTGTACGGAGATCTGATGGTAGATCTGGGATGTGGGACACATTGTACAGAGATCTGATGGTAGATCTGGGATGTTGGACACATTGTACGGAGATCTGATGGTAGATCTGGGATGTTGGACACATTGTACGGAGATCTGATGGTAGATCTGGGATGTGGGACACATTGTACGGAGATCTGATGGTAGATCTGGGATGTTGGACACATTGTACAGAGATCTGATGGTAGATCTGGGATGTGGGACACATTGTATGGAGATCTGATGGTAGATCTGGGATGTTGGACACATTGTTTGGAGATCTGATGGTAGATCTGAGATGTGGGACACATTGTACGGAGATCTGATGGTAGATCTGGGATGTGGGACACATTGTACGGAGATCTGATGGTAGATCTGGGATGTGGGACACATTGTACGGAGAGCTGACGGTAGATCTGTGATGTGGGACACATTGTACGGAGATCTGATGGTAGATCTGGGATGTGGGACACATTGTACGGAGATCTGATGGTAGATCTGTGATGTTGGACACATTGTACGGAGATCTGATGGTAGATCTGGGATGTGGGACACATTGTACGGAGATCTGATGGTAGATCTGAGATGTGGGACACATTGTACAGAGATCTGGTGGTAGATCTGGGATGTAGGACACATTGTACGGAGATCTGATGGTAGATCTGGGATGTGGGACACATTGTACGGAGATCTGATGGTAGATCTGGGATGTGGGACACATTTTACGGAGATCTGATGGTAGATCTGAGATGTGGGACACATTGTACGGAGATCTGATGGTAGATCTGGGATGTGGGACACATTGTACGGAGATCTGATGGTAGATCTGGGATGTTGGACACATTGTACGGAGATCTGATGGTAGATCTGGGATGTGGCACACATTGTACGGAGATCTGATGGTAGATCTGGGATGTTGGACACATTGTACGGAGATCTGATGGTAGATCTGGGATGTGGGACACATTGTACGGAGATCTGATGGTAGATCTGGGATGTGGGACACATTGTACAGAGATCTGATGGTAGATCTGGGATGTGGGACACATTGTACGGAGATCTGATGGTAGATCTGGGATGTGGGACACATTGTACGGAGATCTGATGGTAGATCTGGGATGTAGGACACATTGTACGGAGATCTGATGGTAGATCTGGGATGTGGGACACATTGTACGGAGATCTGATGGTAGATCTGGGATGTGGGACACATTGTACAGAGATCCGATGGTAGATCTGGGATGTGGGACACATTGTACGGAGATCTGATGGTAGATCTGGGATGTGGGACACATTGTACGGAGATCTGATGGTAGATCAGAGATGTAGGACACATTTTACGGAGATCTGATGGTAGATCAGAGATGTAGGACACATTTTACGGAGATCTGATGGTAGATCAGAGATGTAGGACACATTTTACGGAGATCTGATGGTAGATCTGGGATGTGGGACACATTGTACGGAGATCTGATAGTATATCTGGGATGTTGGACACATTGTACAGAGATCTGATGGTAGATCTGGGATGTGAGACACATTGTACAGAGATCTGATGGTAGATCTGGGATGTGGGACACATTGTACGGAGATCTGATGGTAGATCTGGGATGTTGGACACATTGTACGGAGATCTTATGGTAGATCTGGGATGTTGGACACATTGTACAGAGATCTGATGGTAGATCTGGGATGTGGGACACATTGTACGGAGATCTGATGGTAGATCTGGGATGTAGGACACATTGTACGGAGATCTGATGGTAGATCTGGGATGTGGGACACATTGTACGGAGATCTGATGGTAGATCTGGGATGTAGGACACATTGTACGGAGATCTGATGGTAGATCTGGGATGTGGGACACATTGTACGGAGATCTGATGGTAGATCTGGGATGTGGGACACATTGTATGGAGATCTGACGGTAGATCTGGGATGTGGGACACATTGTACGGAGATCTGATGGTAGATCTGGGATGTGGGACACATTGTACGGAGATCTGATGGTAGATCTGGGATGTTGGACACATTGTACAGAGATCTGATGGTAGATCTGGGATGTGAGACACATTGTACAGAGATCTGATGGTAGATCTGGGATGTGGGACACATTGTACGGAGATCTGATGGTAGATCTGGGATGTTGGACACATTGTACGGAGATCTGATGGTAGATCTGGGATGTGGGACACATTGTACGGAGATCTGATGGTAGATCTGGGATGTTGGATACATTGTACGGAGATCTGATGGTAGATTTGGGATGTGGGACACATTGTACGGAGATCTGATGGTAGATCTGGGATGTTGGATACATTGTACGGAGATCTGATGGTAGATCTGGGATGTGGGACACATTGTACAGAGATCTGATGGTAGATCTGGGATGTTGGATACATTGTACGGAGATATGATGGTAGATCTGGGATGTGGGACACATTGTACGGAGATCTGATGGTAGATCTGGGATGTTGGACACATTGTACGGAGATCTTATGGTAGATCTGGGATGTTGGACACATTGTACAGAGATCTGATGGTAGATCTGGGATGTGGGACACATTGTACGGAGATCTGATGGTAGATCTGGGATGTGGGACACATTGTACAGAGATCTGATGGTAGATCTGGGATGTTGGACACATTGTACGGAGATCTGATGGTAGATCTGGGATGTGGGACACATTGTATGGAGATCTGACGGTAGATCTGGGATGTGAGACACATTGTACAGAGATCTGATGGTAGATCTGGGATGTTGGACACATTGTACGGAGATCTGATGGTAGATCTGGGATGTGGGACACATTGTATGGAGATCTGACGGTAGATCTGGGATGTGGGACACATTGTATGGAGATCTGATGGTAGATCTGGGATGTGGGACACATTAGATGGAGATCTGATGGTAGATCAGAGATGTAGGACACATTTTACGGAGATCTGATGGTAGATCTGGGATGTGGGACACATTGTACGGAGATCTGATGGTATATCTGGGATGTTGGACACATTGTACAGAGATCTGATGGTAGATCTGGGATGTGAGACACATTGTACGGAGATCTGATGGTAGATCTGGGATGTGGGACACATTGTACAGAGATCTGATGGTAGATCTGGGATGTGGGACACATTGTACGGAGATCTGATGGTAGATCTGGGATGTTGGACACATTGTACGGAGATCTGATGGTAGATCTGGGATGTTGGACACATTGTACAGAGATCTGATGGTAGATCTGGGATGTGGGACACATTGTACGGAGATCTGATGGTAGATCTGGGATGTGGGACACATTGTACAGAGATCTGATGGTAGATCTGGGATGTTGGACACATTGTACGGAGATCTGATGGTAGATCTGGGATGTGGGACACATTGTATGGAGATCTGACGGTAGATCTGGGATGTGGGACACATTGTACGGAGATCTGATGGTAGATCTGGGATGTGGGACACATTGTACGGAGATCTGATGGTAGATCTGGGATGTGGGACACATTGTACGGAGATCTGATGGTAGATCTGAGATGTGGGACACATTGTACGGAGATCTGATGGTAGATCTGGGATGTGGGACACATTGTACGGAGATCTGATGGTAGATCTGGGATGTGGGACACATTGTACGGAGATCTGATGGTAGATCTGGGATGTGGGACACATTGTACGGAGATCTGATGGTAGATCTGGGATGTGGGACACATTGTACGGAGATCTGATGGTATATCTGGGATGTTGGACACATTGTACAGAGATCTGATGGTAGATCTGGGATGTGAGACACATTGTACGGAGATCTGATGGTAGATCTGGGATGTGGGACACATTGTACAGAGATCTGATGGTAGATCTGGGATGTGGGACACATTGTACGGAGATCTGATGGTAGATCTGGGATGTTGGACACATTGTACGGAGATCTGATGGTAGATCTGGGATGTTGGACACATTGTACAGAGATCTGATGGTAGATCTGGGATGTGGGACACATTGTACGGAGATCTGATGGTAGATCTGGGATGTGGGACACATTGTACAGAGATCTGATGGTAGATCTGGGATGTTGGACACATTGTACGGAGATCTGATGGTAGATCTGGGATGTGGGACACATTGTATGGAGATCTGACGGTAGATCTGGGATGTGGGACACATTGTACGGAGATCTGATGGTAGATCTGGGATGTGGGACACATTGTACGGAGATCTGATGGTAGATCTGGGATGTGGGACACATTGTACGGAGATCTGATGGTAGATCTGAGATGTGGGACACATTGTACGGAGATCTGATGGTAGATCTGGGATGTGGGACACATTGTACGGAGATCTGATGGTAGATCTGGGATGTGGGACACATTGTACGGAGATCTGATGGTAGATCTGGGATGTGGGACACATTGTACGGAGATCTGATGGTAGATCTGGGATGTTGGATACATTGTACGGAGATCTGATGGTAGATCTGGGATGTGGGACACATTGTACGGAGATCTGATGGTAGATCTGAGATGTGGGACACATTGTACGGAGATCTGATGGTAGATCTGGGATGTGGGACACATTGTACGGAGATATGATGGTAGATCTGGGATGTGGGACACATTGTACGGAGATCTGATGGTAGATCTGAGATGTGGGACACATTGTACGGAGATCTGATGGTAGATCTGGGATGTGGGACACATTGTACGGAGATCTTATGGTAGATCTGGGATGTTGGACACATTGTACAGAGATCCGATGGTAGATTTGGGATGTGGGACACATTGTACGGAGATCTGATGGTAGTTCTGGGATGTTGGACACATTGTATGGAGATCTGATGGTAGATCTGGGATGTAGGACACATTGTACGGAGATCTGATGGTAGATCTGGGATGTAGGACACATTGTACGGAGATCTGATGGTAGATCTGGGATGTTGGACACATTGTACGGAGATCTTATGGTAGATCTGGGATGTTGGACACATTGTACAGAGATCCGATGGTAGATCTGGGATGTGGGACACATTGTACGGAGATCTGATGGTAGTTCTGGGATGTTGGACACATTGTATGGAGATCTGATGGTAGATCTGGGATGTTGGACACATTGTACGGAGATCTGATGGTAGATCTGGGATGTGGGACACATTGTACAGAGATCTGATGGTAGATCTGGGATGTGGGACACATTGTACGGAGATCTGATGGTAGATCTGGGATGTAGGACACATTGTACGGAGATCTGACGGTAGATCTGGGATGTGGGACACATTGTACGGAGATCTGATGGTAGATCTGGGATGTTGGACACATTGTACAGAGATCTGATGGTAGATCTGGGATGTGGGACACATTGTACGGAGATCTTATGGTAGATCTGGGATGTTGGACACATTGTACGGAGATCTGACGGTAGATCTGGGATGTGGGACACATTGTACGGAGATCTGATGGTAGATCTGGGATGTTGGACACATTGTACAGAGATCTGATGGTAGATCTGGGATGTAGGACACATTGTACGGAGATCTGATGGTAGATCTGGGATGTAGGACACATTGTACGGAGATCTTATGGTAGATCTGGGATGTTGGACACATTGTACAGAGATCCGATGGTAGATCTGGGATGTGGGACACATTGTACGGAGATCTGATGGTAGTTCTGGGATGTTGGACACATTGTATGGAGATCTGATGGTAGATCTGGGATGTTGGACACATTGTACGGAGATCTGATGGTAGATCTGGGATGTGGGACACATTGTACGGAGATCTGATGGTAGATCTGGGATGTGGGACACATTGTACGGAGATCTGATGGTAGATCTGGGATGTTGGACACATTGTATGGAGATCTGATGGTAGATCTGGGATGTTGGACACATTGTACGGAGATCTGATGGTAGATCTGGGATGTGGGACACATTGTACGGAGATCTGATGGTAGATCTGGGATGTGGGACACATTGTACGGAGATCTGATGGTAGATCTGGGATGTGGGACACATTGTACGGAGATCTGATGGTAGATCTGGGATGTTGGACACATTGTACGGAGATCTTATGGTAGATCTGGGATGTTGGACACATTGTACAGAGATCCGATGGTAGATCTGGGATGTGGGACACATTGTACGGAGATCTGATGGTAGTTCTGGGATGTTGGACACATTGTATGGAGATCTGATGGTAGATCTGGGATGTTGGACACATTGTACGGAGATCTGATGGTAGATCTGGGATGTGGGACACATTGTACAGAGATCTGATGGTAGATCTGGGATGTGGGACACATTGTACGGAGATCTGATGGTAGATCTGGGATGTAGGACACATTGTACGGAGATCTGACGGTAGATCTGGGATGTGGGACACATTGTACGGAGATCTGATGGTAGATCTGGGATGTTGGACACATTGTACAGAGATCTGATGGTAGATCTGGGATGTGGGACACATTGTACGGAGATCTTATGGTAGATCTGGGATGTTGGACACATTGTACGGAGATCTGACGGTAGATCTGGGATGTGGGACACATTGTACGGAGATCTGATGGTAGATCTGGGATGTTGGACACATTGTACAGAGATCTGATGGTAGATCTGGGATGTAGGACACATTGTACGGAGATCTGATGGTAGATCTGGGATGTAGGACACATTGTACGGAGATCTTATGGTAGATCTGGGATGTTGGACACATTGTACAGAGATCCGATGGTAGATCTGGGATGTGGGACACATTGTACGGAGATCTGATGGTAGTTCTGGGATGTTGGACACATTGTACGGAGATCTGATGGTAGATCTGGGATGTGGGACACATTGTACGGAGATCTGATGGTAGATCTGGGATGTGGGACACATTGTACGGAGATCTGATGGTAGATCTGGGATGTGGGACACATTGTACGGAGATCTGATGGTAGATCTGGGATGTTGGACACATTGTATGGAGATCTGATGGTAGATCTGGGATGTTGGACACATTGTACGGAGATCTGATGGTAGATCTGGGATGTGGGATACATTGTACGGAGATCTGATGGTAGATCTGGGATGTGGGACACGTTGTACGGAGATCTGATGGTAGATCTGGGATGAAGGACACATTGTACGGAGATCTGATGGTAGATCTGGGATGTGGGACACATTGTACGGAGATCTGATGGTAGATCTGGGATGTGGGACACATTGTACGGAGATCTGATGGTAGATCTGGGATGTGGGACACATTGTACGGAGATCTGATGGTAGATCTGGGATGTGGGACACATTGTACGGAGATCTGATGGTAGATCTGGGATGTTGGATACATTGTATGGAGATCTGATGGTAGATCTGGGATGTAGGACACATTGTACGGAGATCTGATGGTAGATCTGGGATGTGGGACACATTGTACGGAGATCTGATGGTAGATCTGGGATGTGGGATACATTGTACGGAGATCTGATGGTAGATCTGGGATGTGGGACACGTTGTACGGAGATCTGATGGTAGATCTGGGATGTGGGACACATTGTACGGAGATCTGATGGTAGATCTGGGATGTGGGACACATTGTATGGAGATATGATGGTAGATCTGGGATGTGGGACACATTGTACGGAGATCTGATGGTAGATCTGGGATGTGGGACACATTGTACGGAGATCTGATGGTAGATCTGGGATGTTGGATACATTGTACGGAGATCTGATGGTAGATCTGGGATGTAGGACACATTGTACGGAGATCTGATGGTAGATCTGGGATGTGGGACACATTGTACGGAGATCTGATGGTAGATCTGGGATGTGGGATACATTGTACGGAGATCTGATGGTAGATCTGGGATGTGGGACACGTTGTACGGAGATCTGATGGTAGATCTGGGATGTGGGACACATTGTACGGAGATCTGATGGTAGATCTGGGATGTGGGACACATTGTACGGAGATCTGATGGTAGATCTGGGATGTGGGACACGTTGTACGGAGATACGATGGTAGATCTGGGATGTGGGATACATTGTACGGAGATCTGATGGTAGATCTGGGATGTAGGACACATTGTACGGAGATCTGATGGTAGATCTGGGATGTAGGACACATTGTACGGAGATCTGATGGTAGATCTGGGATGTTGGACACATTGTACGGAGATCTGATGGTAGATCTGGGATGTGGGACACATTGTACGGAGATCTGATGGTAGATCTGGGATGTGGGACACATTGTACGGAGATCTGATGGTAGATCTGGGATGTGGGACACATTGTACGGAGATCTGATGGTAGATCTGGGATGTTGGACACATTGTACGGAGATCTGATGGTAGATCTGGGATGTGGGACACATTGTACGGAGATCTGATGGTAGATCTGGGATGTAGGACACATTGTACGGAGATCTGATGGTAGATCTGGGATGTGGGACACATTGTACGGAGATCTGATGGTAGATCTGGGATGTGGGACACATTGTACAGAGATCTGATGGTAGATCTGGGATGTGGGACACATTGTACGGAGATCTGATGGTAGATCTGGGATGTGGGACACGTTGTACGGAGATCTGATGGTAGATCTGGGATGTGGGACACATTGTACGGAGATCTGATGGTAGATCTGGGATGTGGGACACATTGTACGGAGATCTGATGGTAGATCTGGGATGTGGGACACATTGTACAGAGATCTGATGGTAGATCTGGGATGTGGGACACATTGTACGGAGATCTGATGGTAGATCTGGGATGTTGGACACATTGTACGGAGATCTGATGGTAGATCTGGGATGTGGGACACATTGTACGGAGATCTGATGGTAGATCTGGGATGTGGGACACATTGTACAGAGATCTGATGGTAGATCTGGGATGTGGGACACATTGTACGGAGATCTGATGGTAGATCTGGGATGTGGGACACGTTGTACGGAGATCTGATGGTAGATCTGGGATGTGGGACACATTGTACGGAGATCTGATGGTAGATCTGGGATGTTGGACACATTGTATGGAGATCTGATGGTAGATCTGGGATGTTGGACACATTGTACGGAGATCTGATGGTAGATCTGGGATGTGGGATACATTGTACGGAGATCTGATGGTAGATCTGGGATGTGGGACACGTTGTACGGAGATCTGATGGTAGATCTGGGATGAAGGACACATTGTACGGAGATCTGATGGTAGATCTGGGATGTGGGACACATTGTACGGAGATCTGATGGTAGATCTGGGATGTGGGACACATTGTACGGAGATCTGATGGTAGATCTGGGATGTGGGACACATTGTACGGAGATCTGATGGTAGATCTGGGATGTGGGACACATTGTACGGAGATCTGATGGTAGATCTGGGATGTTGGATACATTGTATGGAGATCTGATGGTAGATCTGGGATGTAGGACACATTGTACGGAGATCTGATGGTAGATCTGGGATGTGGGACACATTGTACGGAGATCTGATGGTAGATCTGGGATGTGGGATACATTGTACGGAGATCTGATGGTAGATCTGGGATGTGGGACACGTTGTACGGAGATCTGATGGTAGATCTGGGATGTGGGACACATTGTACGGAGATCTGATGGTAGATCTGGGATGTGGGACACATTGTATGGAGATATGATGGTAGATCTGGGATGTGGGACACATTGTACGGAGATCTGATGGTAGATCTGGGATGTGGGACACATTGTACGGAGATCTGATGGTAGATCTGGGATGTTGGATACATTGTACGGAGATCTGATGGTAGATCTGGGATGTGGGACACGTTGTACGGAGATCTGATGGTAGATCTGGGATGTGGGACACATTGTACGGAGATCTGATGGTAGATCTGGGATGTGGGACACATTGTACGGAGATCTGATGGTAGATCTGGGATGTGGGACACGTTGTACGGAGATACGATGGTAGATCTGGGATGTGGGATACATTGTACGGAGATCTGATGGTAGATCTGGGATGTAGGACACATTGTACGGAGATCTGATGGTAGATCTGGGATGTAGGACACATTGTACGGAGATCTGATGGTAGATCTGGGATGTGGGACACATTGTACGGAGATCTGATGGTAGATCTGGGATGTGGGACACATTGTACGGAGATCTGATGGTAGATCTGGGATGTTGGACACATTGTACGGAGATCTGATGGTAGATCTGGGATGTGGGACACATTGTACGGAGATCTGATGGTAGATCTGGGATGTAGGACACATTGTACGGAGATCTGATGGTAGATCTGGGATGTGGGACACATTGTACGGAGATCTGATGGTAGATCTGGGATGTGGGACACATTGTACAGAGATCTGATGGTAGATCTGGGATGTGGGACACATTGTACGGAGATCTGATGGTAGATCTGGGATGTGGGACACGTTGTACGGAGATCTGATGGTAGATCTGGGATGTGGGACACATTGTACGGAGATCTGATGGTAGATCTGGGATGTGGGACACATTGTACGGAGATCTGATGGTAGATCTGGGATGTGGGACACATTGTACAGAGATCTGATGGTAGATCTGGGATGTGGGACACATTGTACGGAGATCTGATGGTAGATCTGGGATGTTGGACACATTGTACGGAGATCTGATGGTAGATCTGGGATGTGGGACACATTGTACGGAGATCTGATGGTAGATCTGGGATGTGGGACACATTGTACAGAGATCTGATGGTAGATCTGGGATGTGGGACACATTGTACGGAGATCTGATGGTAGATCTGGGATGTGGGACACGTTGTACGGAGATCTGATGGTAGATCTGGGATGTGGGACACATTGTACGGAGATCTGATGGTAGATCTGGGATGTGGGACACATTGTACGGAGATATGATGGTAGATCTGGGATGTGGGACACATTGTACGGAGATACGATGGTAGATCTGGGATGTGGGATACATTGTACGGAGATCTGATGGTAGATCTGGGATGTAGGACACATTGTACGGAGATCTGATGGTAGATCTGGGATGTGGGACACATTGTACGGAGATCTGATGGTAGATCTGGGATGTGGGACACATTGTACGGAGATCTGATGGTAGATCTGGGATGTTGGATACATTGTACGGAGATCTGATGGTAGATCTGGGATGTAGGACACATTGTACGGAGATCTGATGGTAGATCTGGGATGTGGGACACATTGTACGGAGATCTGATGGTAGATCTGGGATGTGGGACACATTGTACAGAGATCTGATGGTAGATCTGGGATGTTGGATACATTGTACGGAGATATGATGGTAGATCTGGGATGTGGGACACATTGTACGGAGATCTGATGGTAGATCTGGGATGTGGGACACATTGTACAGAGATACGATGGTAGATCTGGGATGTGGGACACATTGTACGGAGATCTGATGGTAGATCTGGGATGTTGGATACATTGTACGGAGATATGATGGTAGATCTGGGATGTGGGACACATTGTACAGAGATCTGATGGTAGATCTGGGATGTTGGATACATTGTACGGAGATATGATGGTAGATCTGGGATGTGGGACACATTGTACGGAGATCTGATGGTAGATCTGGGATGTGGGACACATTGTACAGAGATACGATGGTAGATCTGGGATGTAGGACACATTGTACGGAGATCTGATGGTAGATCTGGGATGTAGGACACATTGTACGGAGATATGATGGTAGATCTGGGATGTAGGACACATTGTACAGAGATACGATGGTAGATCTGGGATGTTGGACACATTGTATGGAGATCTGATGGTAGATCTGGGATGTGGGACACATTGTATGGAGATCTGATGGTAGATCTGGGATGTTGGACACATTGTATGGAGATCTGATGGTAGATCTGGGATGTTGGATACATTGTACGGAGATCTGATGGTAGATCTGGGATGTGGGACACATTGTACGGAGATCTGATGGTAGATCTGGGATGTGGGACACATTGTACGGAGATCTGATGGTAGATCTGGGATGTTGGATACATTGTACGGAGATCTGATGGTAGATCTGGGATGTGGGACACATTGTACGGAGATCTGATGGTAGATCTGGGATGTGGGACACATTGTACGGAGATCTGATGGTAGATCTGGGATGTGGGACACATTGTACGGAGATCTGATGGTAGATCTGGGATGTTGGACACATTGTACGGAGATCTGATGGTAGATCTGGGATGTTGGACACATTGTACGGAGATCTGATGGTAGATCTGGGATGTAGGACACATTGTACGGAGATCTGATGGTAGATCTGGGATGTGGGACACATTGTACGGAGATCTGATGGTAGATCTGGGATGTGGGACACATTGTACAGAGATACGATGGTAGATCTGGGATGTAGGACACATTGTACGGAGATCTGATGGTAGATCTGGGATGTAGGACACATTGTACGGAGATATGATGGTAGATCTGGGATGTAGGACACATTGTACAGAGATACGATGGTAGATCTGGGATGTTGGACACATTGTATGGAGATCTGATGGTAGATCTGGGATGTGGGACACATTGTATGGAGATCTGATGGTAGATCTGGGATGTTGGACACATTGTATGGAGATCTGATGGTAGATCTGGGATGTTGGATACATTGTACGGAGATCTGATGGTAGATCTGGGATGTGGGACACATTGTACGGAGATCTGATGGTAGATCTGGGATGTGGGACACATTGTACGGAGATCTGATGGTAGATCTGGGATGTTGGATACATTGTACGGAGATCTGATGGTAGATCTGGGATGTGGGACACATTGTACGGAGATCTGATGGTAGATCTGGGATGTGGGACACATTGTACGGAGATCTGATGGTAGATCTGGGATGTGGGACACATTGTACGGAGATCTGATGGTAGATCTGGGATGTTGGACACATTGTACGGAGATCTGATGGTAGATCTGGGATGTTGGACACATTGTACGGAGATCTGATGGTAGATCTGGGATGTAGGACACATTGTACGGAGATCTGATGGTAGATCTGGGATGTGGGACACATTGTATGGAGATCTGATGGTAGATCTGGGATGTGGGAGACATTGTACGGAGATCTGATGGTAGATCTGGCACATGAAATAACTATTTATTTCTCTGTGAATGAACCTCCTCTAAATTGGTGACTGATCTACGACACCGCCGTCTGTTCTTTTTTTTCTTCCCAACAGCAGATATTCTCACATCCAATACTAAATATTCTTCTCCTCCTCCAGGACTGACAGAAAGATAAAACACTTTTCCATCCTGGACAGACAGATCTCCATCCCCCCTCATATCCCCCTCGAGAGACCCGACCAACTCCAGACCCCCGACACCTGGATTGTATTACACTGACAGCTTCTCCAACTTCCAGGAGGAAGATTTCCTCGCAACATTCTTCCCTTTTATGGAGAAAAAGAGCGCGAGATCACAGAGGAGGAGGAGGAGGAGGACTGTGTACGAGGATCTGATATACAGAATAATGTATATTAGATATATATCAGGAGAGATCACAGAGGAGGAGGAGGAGGAGGAGGACTGTGTATGAGGGTCCGATATACAGAATAATGTATATTAGATATATATCAGGAGAGATCACAGAGGAGGAGGAGGAGGAGGAGGACTGTGTATGAGGGTCCGATATACAGAATAATGTATATTAGATATATATCAGGAGAGATCACAGAGGAGGAGGAGGACTGTGTACGAGGGTCCGATATACAGAATAATGTATATTAGATATATATCAGGAGAGATGACAGAGGAGGAGGAGGACTGTGTACGAGGGTCCGATATACAGAATAATGTATATTAGATATATATCAGGAGAGATGACAGAGGAGGAGGAGGACTGTGTACGAGGGTCCGATATACAGAATAATGTATATTAGATATATATCAGGAGAGATGACAGAGGAGGAGGAGGAGGAGGACTGTGTACGAGGATCTGATATACAGAATAATGTATATTAGATATATATCAGGAGAGATCACAGAGGAGGAGGAGGAGGAGGACTGTGTACGAGGATCTGATATACAGAATAATGTATATTAGATATATATCAGGAGAGATCACAGAGGAGGAGGAGGAGGAGGACTGTGTATGAGGATCTGATATACAGAATAATGTACATTAGATATATATCAGGAGAGATGACAGAGGAGGAGGAGGAGGAGGACTGTGTACGAGGGTCCGATATACAGAATAATGTATATTAGATATATATCAGGAGAGATCACAGAGGAAGAGGAGGAGGAGGACTGTGTACGAGGATCTGATATACAGAATAATGTACATTAGATATATATCAGGAGAGGTCACAGAGGAGGAGGAGGAGGAGGACTGTGTACGAGGGTCCGATATACAGAATAATGTATATTAGATATATATCAGGAGAGATCACAGAGGAGGAGTAGGAGGAGGACTGTGTACGAGGGTCCGATATACAGAATAATGTATATTAGATATATATCAGGAGAGATCACAGAGGAGGAGTAGGAGGAGGACTGTGTACGAGGGTCCGATATACAGAATAATGTATATTAGATATATATCAGGAGAGATCACAGAGGAGGAGGAGGAGGAGGAGGACTGTGTACGAGGATCTGATATACAGAATAATGTATATTAGATATATATCAGGAGAGATCACAGAGGAGGAGGAGGAGGAGGACTGTGTACGAGGATCTGATATACAGAATAATGTATATTAGATATATATCAGGAGAGATCACAGAGGAGGAGGAGGAGGAGGACTGTGTACGAGGGTCCGATATACAGAATAATGTATATTAGATATATATCAGGAGAGATCACAGAGGAGGAGTAGGAGGAGGACTGTGTACGAGGGTCTGATATACAGAATAATGTATATTAGATATATATCAGGAGAGATCACAGAGGAGGAGTAGGAGGAGGACTGTGTACGAGGGTCCGATATACAGAATAATGTATATTAGATATATATCAGGAGAGATCACAGAGGAGGAGTAGGAGGAGGACTGTGTACGAGGGTCCGATATACAGAATAATGTATATTAGATATATATCAGGAGAGATCACAGAGGAGGAGGAGGAGGAGGACTGTGTACGAGGATCTGATATACAGAATAATGTATATTAGATATATATCAGGAGAGATCACAGAGGAGGAGGAGGAGGAGGAGGACTGTGTACGAGGATCTGATATTCAGAATAATGTATATTAGATATATATCAGGAGAGATGACAGAGGAGGAGGAGGAGGAGGACTGTGTACGAGGATCTGATATTCAGAATAATGTATATTAGATATATATCAGGAGAGATCACAGAGGAGGAGGAGGAGGAGGACTGTGTACGAGGGTCCGATATACAGAATAATGTATATTAGATATATATCAGGAGAGATCACAGAGGAGGAGGAGGAGGAGGACTGTGTATGAGGATCTGATATTCAGAATAATGTATATTAGATATATATCAGGAGAGATGACAGAGGAGGAGGAGGACTGTGTACGAGGATCTGATATTCAGAATAATGTATATTAGATATATATCAGGAGAGATCACAGAGGAGGAGGAGGAGGACTGTGTACGAGGATCTGATATACAGAATAATGTATATTAGATATATATCAGGAGAGATCACAGAGGAGGAGGAGGAGGAGGACTGTGTACGAGGATCTGATATACAGAATAATGTATATTAGATATATATCAGGAGAGATCACAGAGGAGGAGGAGGAGGAGGACTGTGTACGAGGGTCCGATATACAGAATAATGTATATTAGATATATATCAGGAGAGATCACAGAGGAGGAGGAGGAGGAGGACTGTGTATGAGGATCTGATATTCAGAATAATGTATATTAGATATATATCAGGAGAGATGACAGAGGAGGAGGAGGACTGTGTACGAGGATCTGATATTCAGAATAATGTATATTAGATATATATCAGGAGAGATCACAGAGGAGGAGGAGGAGGACTGTGTACGAGGATCTGATATACAGAATAATGTATATTAGATATATATCAGGAGAGATCACAGAGGAGGAGGAGGAGGACTGTGTACGAGGATCTGATATACAGAATAATGTATATTAGATATATATCAGGAGAGATCACAGAGGAGGAGGAGGAGGAGGACTGTGTACGAGGATCTGATATACAGAATAATGTATATTAGATATATATCAGGAGAGATCACAGAGGAGGAGGAGGAGGAGGACTGTGTACGAGGGTCCGATATACAGAATAATGTATATTAGATATATATCAGGAGAGATCACAGAGGAGGAGGAGGAGGAGGAGGACTGTGTACGAGGATCTGATATTCAGAATAATGTATATTAGATATATATCAGGAGAGATGACAGAGGAGGAGGAGGAGGAGGACTGTGTACGAGGATCTGATATTCAGAATAATGTATATTAGATATATATCAGGAGAGATCACAGAGGAGGAGGAGGAGGAGGACTGTGTACGAGGATCTGATATTCAGAATAATGTATATTAGATATATATCAGGAGAGATCACAGAGGAGGAGGAGGAGGACTGTGTATGAGGATCTGATATTCAGAATAATGTATATTAGATATATATCAGGAGAGATGACAGAGGAGGAGGAGGACTGTGTACGAGGATCTGATATTCAGAATAATGTATATTAGATATATATCAGGAGAGATCACAGAGGAGGAGGAGGAGGAGGACTGTGTACGAGGATCTGATATTCAGAATAATGTATATTAGATATATATCAGGAGAGATCACAGAGGAGGAGGAGGAGGACTGTGTACGAGGGTCCGATATACAGAATAATGTATATTAGATATATATCAGGAGAGATCACAGAGGAGGAGGAGGAGGAGGACTGTGTACGAGGGTCCAATATACAGAATAATGTATATTAGATATATATCAGGAGAGGTCACAGAGGAGGAGTAGGAGGAGGACTGTGTACGAGGGTCCGATATACAGAATAATGTATATTAGATATATATCAGGAGAGATGACAAAGGAGGAGGAGGAGGAGTACTGTGTACGAGGGTCCGATATACAGAATAATGTATATTAGATATATATCAGGAGAGATGACCGAATAATGTATATTTGATGTACAGGACGGTGTAAAATTCTTAGTAGATGGGGGTCCCACTGGTTTCCTCCAGTTCCGTGGTGATGGCACTGCTGGACATCTTCCAATGTGGAAGGGAAGGAAACATGATGTGTCTTTTATCTGCTGCATTAAGTTTCCTTGGCCGACCACTGCGTCTACACTCCTCAATATTACCCAACCACTGCGTCTACACCCCTCAATATCATCTGACCACTGCGTCTACACCCCTCAATATCATCTGACCACTGCGTCTACACCCCTCAATATCATCTGACCACTGCGTCTACACCCCTCAATATCATCTGACCAATGCGTCTACACCCCTCAATATCATCTGACCAATGCGTCTACACCCCTCAATGTTACCCAACCACTGTGTCTACACTCCTCAATGTTATCTGACCACTGTGTCTACACTCCTCAATGTCATCTGACCACTGTGTCTACACTCCTCAATGTTACCCAACCACTGTGTCTACACTCCTCAATGTTATCTGACCACTGCGTCTACACCCCTCAATATCATCTGACCACTGCGTCTACACCCCTCAATATCATCTGACCAATGCGTCTACACCCCTCAATATCATCTGACCAATGCGTCTACACTCCTCAATGTTACCCAACCACTGTGTCTACACTCCTCAATGTTATCTGACCACTACGTCTACACTCCTCAATGTTACCCAACCACTGTGTCTACACTCCTCAATGTTATCTGACCACTGCGTCTACACCCCTCAATATCATCTGACCACTGCGTCTACACCCCTCAATATCATCTGACCAATGCGTCTACACCCCTCAATATCATCTGACCAATGCGTCTACACTCCTCAATGTTACCCAACCACTGTGTCTACACTCCTCAATGTTATCTGACCACTACGTCTACACTCCTCAATGTTACCCAACCACTGTGTCTACACTCCTCAATGTTACCTGACCACAGCGTCTACACTCCTCAATGTCATCTGACCACTGTGTCTACACTCCTCAATGTTACCCAACCACTTTGTCTACACTCCTCAATGTTACCCAACCACTGTGTCTACACTCCTCAATGTTATCTGACCACTACGTCTACACTCCTCAATGTTACCCAACCACTGTGTCTACACTCCTCAATGTTATCTGACCACTGCGTCTACACCCCTCAATATCATCTGACCACTGCGTCTACACCCCTCAATATCATCTGACCAATGCGTCTACACCCCTCAATATCATCTGACCAATGCGTCTACACTCCTCAATGTTACCCAACCACTGTGTCTACACTCCTCAATGTTATCTGACCACTACGTCTACACTCCTCAATGTTACCCAACCACTGTGTCTACACTCCTCAATGTTACCTGACCACAGCGTCTACACTCCTCAATGTCATCTGACCACTGTGTCTACACTCCTCAATGTTACCCAACCACTTTGTCTACACTCCTCAATGTCATCTGACCACTGCATCTACACTCTTCAATGTTACCCAACCACTGTGTCTACACTCCTCAATGTTACCCAACCAGTGCGTCTACACTCCTCAATGTTACCCAACCACTGTGTCTACACTCCACAATGTCATCTGACCACTACGTCTACACTCCTCAATGTCACCTGACCACTACATCTACACTCCTCAATGTTACTGTCACGGAACGTCCCAGACTCCGCTTGAGTGCTTCCGTCATATACCGCTTCCTAAGTTCTGGAACACGAGTCCAATGGATCTGGCTATAGGAACCCCAAGAACTAGACAACACCAGTCTTGGAGTACATCAGAACTACTCTTTATTTGAGATCTCACACACATTTATACACCAGGATGACTCAAAGCTATCCTAATTAACATGAGCTCCAATAGGAGTCGTCCCGTCTCCTACATTGTATGGAGGACAATGTCATTAGCTCATTCAATTAACATAAGCACCAGTTGACACCAGCATCTCCTCACATGATGTGTCCCAACAGAATGAATCAGTCTTATCAGCAGGGGGCTGCTGGAGGAACCCCCCCCCCCTCCCTCTTCAGGGACACAGATCCACAGCAAGGAGTCCCCATACAATATATACATGACTGAGTCCGATTAATACAGTTCAGACTGGATTTCTCATTCACCTCAAATGCTAGGGCCCATAATCGGTGGGCAACAGGCCCGCACACAGTCCTCTCCAACAGCCTCTGCTCCGGCCAGGTCCGTGACAGTTACCCAACCACTGTGTCTACACCCCTCAATGTCATCTGACCACTGCGTCTACACTCCTCAATGTTACCCAACCACTGTGTCTACACTCCTCAATGTTATCTGACCACTGCGTCTACACTCCTCAATGTTACCCAACCACTGTGTCTAAACTCCTCAATGTAATCTGACCACTGCGTCTACACTCCTCAATGTTACCCAACCACTGTGTCTACACTCCTCAATGTTATCTGACCACTGCGTGTACACCCCTCAGTGTCATCTGACCACTGCGTCTACACTCCTCAATGTTACCCAACCACTGTGTCTACACCCCTCAATGTTATCTGACCACTGCATCTACACTCCTCAATTTTACCCAACCACTGTGTCTACACTCCTCAATGTTACCTGACCACTGTGTCTACACTCCTCAATGTTACCCAACCACTGTGTCTACGCTCCTCAATGTTACCTGACCACTGCATCTACACTCCTCAATGTCATCTGATCACTGTGTCTACACTCCTCAATGTCATCTGACCACTGCATCTACACTCTTCAATGTTACCCAACCACTGTGTCTACACTCCTCAATGTTACCCAACCACTGTGTCTACACCCCTCAATGTCATCTGACCACTACGTCTACACTCCTCAATGTTACCCAACCACTGTGTCTACACCCCTCAATGTCATCTGACCACTGCGTCTACACTCCTCAATGTTACCCAACCACTGTGTCTACACTCCTCAATGTTATCTGACCACTGCGTCTACACTCCTCAATGTTATCTGACCACTGTGTCTACACTCCTCAATGTTACCCAACCACTGTGTCTAAACTCCTCAATGTAATCTGACAATTGCGTCTACACTCCTCAATGTTACCCAACCACTGTGTCTACACTCCTCAATATTACCCAACCACTGTGTCTACACTCCTCAATGTTACCCAACCACTGTGTCTACACTCCTCAATATTACCCAACCACTGCGTCTACACTCCTCAATGTTACCCAACCACTGTGTCTACACTCCTCAATATTACGCAACCACTGTGTCTACACTCCTCAATGTTATCTGACCACTACGTCTACACTCCTCAATGTTACCCAACCACTGTGTCTACACTCTTCAATGTTACCTGACCACTGCATCTACACTCCTCAATGTTGTGACGGGAGGGCCCGTGGAACTCAGAATACATCTTATGTCTAAGTCACCCTGTGCCAGTGAGAAAATATATCTTGGACTACTTAAAATGGGACAGTAATATTTGTCCACAATATCTCCTAGGATGTATGTTAATTGAATGAGCTGATCACATTGTTCTCTATACAATGTAGGAGACGGGACGACTCCTATTGGAGCTCATGTTAATTAGGTTTATTAGGTTTTGTTTGTATTGTTATTTGTAATTAGCTCCTGCTATTGTGTTTATATTACTGTGTGAAGCTCGGTGCCCACAAGTCTGTCATCTGGTCTGGGTAAATTTTGTAGTAAATTAGCTAATGTTAATTAGGATAGCTTTGAGTCATCCTGGTGTATAAATGTGTGTGAGATCTCAAATAAAGAGTTAGTTCTGATGTACTCCAAGACTGATGTTGTCTAGTTCTTGGGGTTCCTATAGCCAGATCCATTGGACTCGTGTTCCAGAACTTAGGAAGCGGTATATGACGGAAGCACTCAAGCGGAGTGTGGGACGTTCCGTGACATTGGTGGCAAGCAGCAGGAAAGCTTCCTGCAGTCTGGGAAATCTAAACCTCCACCTGGATCCAAGATCAGCATAGCAGACTTCAGTCACCCCAGCGGAGATATGGACCTGGCATCAGAATTCCCGGGGCTGCTGCGGATCATCCTTTCAACATACACCATGACTGTGTCTGAGGATGAATACCTGGAGCTTAGGCAGCAAGTTCGGGTGGAGCTCTGGATTGCAGCCCTCCGTCTCGCTGGTATAAAACAGGGCAAGTGCTTTCCAACCCAAGAGCAACGGGCCAGTGACCAACGGGCATTGCGGATGGCATTCCTGGGAGAGCAGCCCCAGGAGCAATGGGTGACTGAGTTGGACAGGTTGGTCCAGCAGGAGATAGAGCTGGACAATCGTTATCGGGCTCTGCAATGGCACGCAGAGGAGGGATATTTAGGGGAGACAACAGAATGCTCTCCGGAGGGATATGACTTTGGCGGCCCTGGATTGCTGTGGGAGAGCCTTACAGATCTTTTTATGTTTGGCGATGAAGGGGAACCTGACCTTGAGGACCTGAGAGAATATAGAGAGTCTATGCTCGGTCTTGCAGGGGTCTCAGAGCTCAAACCTGATCTGGACCATTTGCTAAGGAAGGAACAGCATCTGGAAAGGGCATACAGGAAACTGCTAGAACACGTTCAGCAGCATGCCAGAGAATCGGCAGTGGAAAATCCGGAGATTGCCTTTCCCAAACCTGAAGTGCTGACAACAGGGCAGAGCTCTGCTAACCTCTGCCCAGCACTGATAACATCTTCTGGGTTCCATGGACAGGAGATGGTGAACCTCTATCCCCAGACATCAGTTGCAGAGACATGGGATTAGATAGACCTTTCTGCTGAGGAAGAACAACCTGATGAGCCTCCAGCAGAAGAGCTGCTATCAGGGCCAAAAGTTCACTGTGTTCTGCCCAGCACCAACAGTGGCTTTGGCCTTCTTGAGAGAAGAGGTAGTCGGCCTTTCTCCCACAACACTGACAGGGACATGTGATTTTCTGCCAGCAGCATCTATGGAGTTAAAACAAACTTCTCCAGCTGAAGATCTGGTAACTGAACAGAGGGTCCAAGACCTCTGTCCCACACTTTTACCAATTCCAGAGACTGGGGATTTCATAGACGTTTCTGTAGAGGAGGAACCACCTGGCAAACCCCCAGCAGAAGTGCTGGCAACCGAACAGAGGGTCCAAGACCTCTGCCCCACACCTGCAGCAATTGTGGAGGCCCAGGGTGAGAAGATGGCAATCACTTCCCAGCAGCAGATACAGGGGGAGAAGGGAGAGGAGGTGTGTGTTGTCCCTCCCCAACAATTGGCCAGGGTGGAGGAAGCAAGCTTTCCTCCCCTGCAAAGATCCGTGTACCTGGGAGACAGTACCATCGACATGTCGTCCCAGCAGCCAGATGAGGGAATGGAAAAGGAAGCAGCCGGCTCACCTCCCCAATGGCAGCTACACAGTTTGGGAGTGGAGGAAGCCAGCCTCCTGCCCCAACGGTTAGCCGGAGTGGAGGGTGCGGAGTCCCCAGCAGAAGTGCTGGCAACAGGGCAGAGTGCTACCAACCTCTGCCCAGCACCGGCAACAACTACAGAGTTCCAGGGAGGCGGGGCAGTCGGCCTCCCTCTCCAACAGTTAGCCGGTATAGATGGTGTGGGGTTTCCAGCAGAAGGGCTGGCAACAGGGCCGAGGACTGCTGGACTCTGCCCTCAACTAACAGAGGATGGATTTCCTGTGAAGGTGGATGGGACTTCAGTCTCCACCTGTATACCCCAGGGATGCTGGGCAGTGGGCCCAGATCCCCAACAGCATGACAGAGTGAGCCCAGACACCCTGTCTTCTCTCCAGCGGCAGAAAGGATTCCAGGGAGAAGGGCCAGTCCGGGCCTCTCCCCAGCGGCAGATATGTTCTCTGAGAGAGGCAGAGGTTGGCTGGGTGAGTAATGCTTTGTTTGGAACAATTTATTTGGGGTACTGTGTGGGTACAGGCATTAGAGGACTGGAACTATGGACTAACTTCGGAGTCAACCCATCTGGGGTCTCCTCCTGTGTTAGTCTCCTGCCGAAAGGGGAGAAATGTCACAGGAGGGCCCGTGGAACTCAGAATACATCTTATGTCTAAGTCACCCTGTGCCATCCTGGCACAGGGTGAGTGAGAAAATATATCTTGGACTACTTAAAATGGGACAGTAATATTTGTCCACAATATCTCCCAGGATGTATGTTAATTGAATGAGCTGATCACATTGTTCTCTATACAATGTAGGAGACGGGACGACTCCTATTGGAGCTCATGTTAATTAGGTTTATTAGGTTTTGTTTGTATTGTTAATTGTAATTAGCTCCTGCTATTGTGTTTATATTACTGTGTGAAGCTCGGTGCCCACAAGTCTGTCATCTGGTCTGGGTAAATTTTGTAGTAAATTAGCTAATGTTAATTAGGATAGCTTTGAGTCATCCTGGTGTATAAATGTGTGTGAGATCTCAAATAAAGAGTTAGTTCTGATGTACTCCAAGACTGGTGTTGTCTAGTTCTTGGGGTTCCTATAGCCAGATCCATTGGACTCGTGTTCCAGAACTTAGGAAGTGGTATATGACGGAAGCACTCAAGCGGAGTGTGGGACGTTCCGTGACAAATGTCATCTAAGCACTGCATCTACACTCCTCAATGTTACCCAACCACTGTGTCTACACTCCTCAATGTTACCCAGCCACTGTGTCTACACTCCTCAATGTTACCCAACCACTGTGTCTACACTCCTCAATGTTACCCAACTACTATGTCTACACTCCTCAATGTTACCTGACCACTGCGTCTACACTCCTCAATGTCATCTAATCACTGCATCTACACTCTTCAATGTTACCCAACCACTATGTCTACACTCCTCAATGTCATCTGACCACTGCGTCTACACTCCTCAATCTTACCCAACCACTGTGTCTACACTCCTCAATGTCATCTGACCACTGCATCTACACTCTTCAATGTTACCCAACCACTGTGTCTACACTCCTCAATGTTACCCAACTACTATGTCTACACTCCTCAATGTCATCTGACCACTGCGTCTACACTCCTCAATGTTACTCAACCACTGTGTCTACACTCCTCAATGTTATCTGACCACTGCGTCTACACTCCTCAATGTTACCCAACCACTGTGTCTACACTCCTCAATGTTATCTGACCACTGCATCTACACTCCTCAATGTTACCTGACCACTGCATCTACACTCCTCAATGTTACCTGACCACTGCATCTACACTCCTCAATGTTACCTGACCACTGCATCTACACTCCTCAATCTTACCTGACCACTGCATCTACACTCCTCAATGTTACCTGACCACTGCATCTACACTCCTCAATGTCATCTAACCACTGCATCTACACTCTTCAATGTTACCCAACCACTGTGTCTACACTCCTCAATGTTACCCAACTACTATGTCTACACTCCTCAATGTCATCTGACCACTGCGTCTACACTCCTCAATGTTACCCAACCACTGTGTCTACACTCCTCAATGTTATCCAACCACTGCATCTACACTCCTCAATGTCATCTGACCACTGCGTGTACACCCCTCAATGTCATCTGACCACTGCGTCTACACTCCTCAATGTTACCCAACCACTGCGTCTACACTCCTCAATGTTACCCAACCACTGTGTCTACACTCCTCAATGTTATCTGACCACTGCATCTACACTCCTCAATGTTACCCAACCCCTGTGTCTACACTCCTCAATGTCATCTGACCACTGCATCTACACTCCTCAATGTTACCCAACCCCTGTGTCTACACTCCTCAATGTTACCTGACCACTGCATCTACACTCCTCAATGTTACCCAACCCCTGTGTCTACACTCCTCAATGTTACCTGACCACTGCATCTACACTCCTCAATGTCATCTGACCACTGTGTCTACACTCCTCAATGTTACCCAACCACTGTGTCTACACTCCTCAATGTTATCTGACCACTGCATCTACACTCCTCAATGTTACCCAACCCCTGTGTCTACACTCATCAATGTCATCTGACCACTGCGTCTACACTCTTCAATGTCATCTGACCACTGCATCTACACTCTTCAATGTTACCCAACCACTGTGTCTACACTCCTCAATGTTATCTGACCACTGCATCTACACTCCTCAATGTTACCCAACCCCTGTGTCTACACTCCTCAATGTTACCTGACCACTGCATCTACACTCCTCAATGTCATCTGACCACTGTGTCTACACTCCTCAATGTTACCCAACCACTGTGTCTACACTCCTCAATGTTATCTGACCACTGCGTGTACACCCCTCAGTGTCATCTGACCACTGCGTCTACACTCCTCAATGTTACCCAACCACTGCATCTACACTCCTCAATGTCATCTGACCACTGCATCTACACTCTTCAATGTTACCCAACCACTGTGTCTACACCCCTCAATGTCATCTGACCACTGCATCTACACTCTTCAATGTTACCCAACCACTGTGTCTACACTCCTCAATGTTACCCAACCACTGTGTCTACACTCCTCAATGTTATCTGACCACTGCATCTACACTCCTCAATTTTACCCAACCACTGTGTCTACACTCCTCAATGTTACCCAACCACTGTGTCTACACTCCTCAATGTTATCTGACCACTGCATCTACACTCCTCAATTTTACCCAACCACTGTGTCTACACTCCTCAATGTTACCTGACCACAGTGTCTACACTCCTCAATGTCATCTGACCACTGTGTCTACACTCCTCAATGTTACCCAACCACTGTGTCTACGCTCCTCAATGTCATCTGACCACTGCATCTACACTCCTCAATTTTACCCAACCACTGTGTCTACACTCCTCAATGTTACCCAACCACTGTGTCTACACTCCTCAAGGTCATCTGACCACTGTGTCTACACTCCTCAATGTTACCCAACCACTGTGTCTACGCTCCTCAATGTTACCTGACCACTGCATCTACACTCCTCAATGTCATCTGATCACTGCGTCTACACTCCTCAATGTTACCCAACCACTGTGTCTACACTCCTCAATGTCATCTGACCACTGCATCTACACTCTTCAATGTTACCCAACCACTGTGTCTACACTCCTCAATGTTACCCAACCACTGTGTCTACACTCCTCAATGTTATCTGACCACTGCATCTACACTCCTCAATTTTACCAAACCACTGTGTCTACACTCCTCAATGTTACCCAACCACTGTGTCTACACTCCTCAATGTTACCCAACCACTGTGTCTACACTCCTCAATGTTATCTGACCACTGCATCTACACTCCTCAATTTTACCCAACCACTGTGTCTACACTCCTCAATGTTACCTGACCACTGCGTCTACACTCCTCAATGTCATCTGACCACTGTGTCTACACTCCTCAATGTTACCCAACCACTGTGTCTACGCTCCTCAATGTCATCTGACCACTGCATCTACACTCCTCAATTTTACCCAACCACTGTGTCTACACTCCTCAATGTTACCCAACCACTGTGTCTACACCCCTCAATGTCATCTGACCACTACGTCTACACTCCTCAATGTTACCCAACCACTGTGTCTACACCCCTCAATGTCATCTGACCACTGCGTCTACACTCCTCAATGTTACCCAACCACTGTGTCTACACTCCTCAATGTTATCTGACCACTGGGTCTACACTCCTCAATGTTATCTGACCACTGTGTCTACACTCCTCAATGTTACCCAACCACTGTGTCTACACTCCTCAATGTTACCCAACCACTGTGTCTAAACTCCTCAATGTAATCTGACCACTGCATCTACACTCCTCAATGTCATCTGACCACTGTGTCTACACTCCTCAATGTTACCCAACCGCTGTGTCTACGCTCCTCAATGTCATCTGACCACTGCATCTACACTCCTCAATTTTACCCAACCACTGTGTCTACACTCCTCAATGTTACCCAACCACTGTGTCTACACCCCTCAATGTCATCTGACCACTACGTCTACACTCCTCAATGTTACCCAACCACTGTGTCTACACCCCTCAATGTCATCTGACCACTGCGTCTACACTCCTCAATGTTACCCAACCACTGTGTCTACACTCCTCAATGTTATCTGACCACTGGGTCTACACTCCTCAATGTTACCCAACCACTGTGTCTACACTCCTCAATGTTACCCAACCACTGTGTCTAAACTCCTCAATGTAATCTGACCACTGCATCTACACTCCTCAATGTTACCCAACCACTGTGTCTACACTCCTCAATATTACCCAACCACTGTGTCTACACTCCTCAATGTTATCTGACCACTACGTCTACACTCCTCAATGTTACCCAACCACTGTGTCTACACTCTTCAATGTTACCTGACCACTGCATCTACACTCCTCAATGTCATCTAACCACTGCATCTACACTCTTCAATGTTACCCAACCACTGTGTCTACACTCCTCAATGTTACCCAACCACTGTGTCTACACTCCTCAATGTTACCCAACTACTATGTCTACACTGCTCAATGTTACCTGACCACTGCATCTACACTCCTCAATGTCATCTAACCACTGCATCTACACTCTTCAATGTTACCCAACCACTGTGTCTACACTCCTCAATGTTACCCAACCACTGTGTCTACACTCCTCAATGTTACCCAACTACTATGTCTACACTCCTCAATGTCATCTAACCACTGCATCTACACTCTTCAATGTTACCCAACCACTATGTCTACACTCCTCAATGTCATCTGACCACTGCATCTACACTCCTCAATCTTACCCAACCACTGTGTCTACACTCCTCAATGTTACCCAACTACTATGTCTACACTCCTCAATGTCATCTGACCACTGCGTCTACACTCCTCAATGTTACCCAACCACTGTGTCTACACTCTTCAATGTTATCTGACCAATGCGTCTACACTCCTCAATGTTATCTGACCACTGCGTCTACACTCCTCAATGTTATCTGACCACTGCGTCTACACTCCTCAATGTTATCTGACCACTGTGTCTACACTCCTCAATGTTATCTGACCACTGTGTCTACACTCCTCAATGTTACCCAAAGACTGTGTCTACACTCTTCAATGTTACCTGACCACTGTGTCTACCCTCTTCAATGTTACCCAACCACTGTTTTTACACCCCTCAATGTTACCCAACTACTATGTCTACACTCCTCAATGTCATCTGACCACTGCGTCTACACTCTTCAATGTTACCCAACCACTGTGTCTACACTCCTCAATGTTACCCAACTACTATGTCTACACTCCTCAATGTCATCTGACCACTGCGTCTACACTCCTCTACACTCTTCAATGTTACCCAACCACTGTGTCTACACTCCTCAATGTTACCCAACTACTATGTCTACACTCCTCAATGTCATCTGACCACTGCGTCTACACTCCTCAATGTTACCCAACCACTGTGTCTACACTCCTCAATGTTATCCAACCACTGCATCTACACTCCTCAATGTCATCTGACCACTGCGTGTACACCCCTCAATGTAATCTGACCACTGCGTCTACACTCCTCAATGTTACCCAACCACTGTGTCTACACTCCTCAATGTCATCTGACCACTGCGTCTACACTCCTCAATGTCATCTGACCACTGCGTGTACACTCCTCATTGTTACCCAACCACTGCGTCTACACTCCTCAATGTTACCCAACCACTGTGTCTACATTCCTCAATGTTACCCAACCACTGTGTCTACACTCCTCAATGTTATCTGACCACTACGTCTACACTCCTCAATATTACCCAACCACTGCGTCTACACTCCTCAATGTTACCCAACCACTGTGTCTACACTCCTCAATGTTACCCAACCACTGTGTCTACACTCCTCAATGTTACCTGACCACTGCATCTACACTCCTCAATGTTACCTGACCACTGCGTCTACACTCCTCAATGTCATCTGACCACTGTGTCTACACTCCTCAATGTTACCCAACCACTGTGTCTACACTCCTCAATGTTACCTGACCACTGCGTCTACACTCATCAATGTTACCCAACCACTGTGTCTACACTCCTCAATGTTATCTGACCACTGCGTCTACACTCCTCAATGTTACCCAACCACTGCATCTACACTCCTCAATGTCATCTGACCACGGCGTCTACACTCCTCAATGTTACCCAACCACTGCGTCTACACTCCTCAATGTTACCAAACCACTGTGTCTACACTCCTCAATGTCATCTGACCACTGCATCTACACTCTTCAATGTTACCCAACCCCTGTGTCTACACTCCTCAATGTTATCTGACCACTGCATCTACACTCCTCAATGTTACCCAACCCCTGTGTCTACACTCCTCAATGTTACCTGACCACTGCATCTACACTCCTCAATGTCATCTGACCACTGCATCTAAACTCTTCAATGTTACCCAACCACTGTGTCTACACTCCTCAATGTTACCCAACTACTATGTCTACACTCCTCAATGTTACCCAACCACTGTGTCTACACTCCTCAATGTCATCTGACCACTGCGTCTACGCTCCTCAATGTTACCCAACCACTGTGTCTACACTCCTCAATGTTACCCAACTACTATGTCTACACTCCTCAATGTCATCTGACCACTGCGTCTACACTCCTGTACACTCTTCAATGTTACCCAACCACTGTGTCTACACTCCTCAATGTTACCCAACTACTATGTCTACACTCCTCAATGTCATCTGACCACTGCGTCTACACTCCTCAATGTTACCCAACCACTGTGTCTACACTCCTCAATGTTACCCAACCACTGTGTCTACACTCCTCAATGTTATCCAACCACTGCATCTACACTCCTCAATGTCATCTGACCACTGCGTGTACACCCCTCAATGTCATCTGACCACTGCGTCTACACTCCTCAATGTTACCCAACTACTGTGTCTACACTCCTCAATGTCATCTGACCACTGCGTCTACACTCCTCAATGTCATCTGACCACTGCGTGTACACTCCTCATTGTTACCCAACCACTGCGTCTACACTCCTCAATGTTACCCAACCACTGTGTCTACACTCCTCAATGTTACCCAACCACTGTGTCTACACTCCTCAATGTTATCTGACCACTACGTCTACACTCCTCAATATTACCCAACCACTGCGTCTACACTCCTCAATGTTACCCAACCACTGTGTCTACACTCTTCAATGTTACCTGACCACTGCATCTACACTCTTCAATGTTACCCAACCACTGTGTCTACACTCCTCAATGTTACCTGACCACTGCATCTACACTCCTCAATGTTACCTGACCACTGCGTCTACACTCCTCAATGTCATCTGACTACTGTGTCTACACTCCTCAATG
>JBBDGP010004249.1:192500-302671 GCA_037952835.1 Lithobates septentrionalis | reverse complement strand
ACATTGGTGATCAGTGAGAAGAATGTTCCTTACATTGGTGATCAGTGAGAAGAATGTTCCTTACATTGGTGATCAGTGAGAAGAATGTTCCTTACATTGGTGATCAGTGGGAAGAATGTTCCTTACATTGGTGGTCAGTGAGAAGAATGTTCCTTACATTGGTGATCAGTGAGAAGAATGCTCCTTACATTGGTGATCAGTGAGAAGAATGTCCCTTACATTGGTGATCAGTGAGAAGAATGTCCCTTACATTGGTGGTCAGTGGGAAGAATCACCAGGGATTATTTTAACAAAAGTAGCTGATTTAGGAAGTATGACATTTAAAACTGTCATGGACAAACTGAGTTCAAGAAGACCAGAAAGGGAAGAATGGTCAAGCATGGGGCATGCATTCAGTTTCTGTGGTCTAGAGCAGGGTTCCCCTGACTTTTCATTATGAGGGTCACAATATTTTATAAATGAATGAATAGTGGAGTGGACCCTATCTATGTGGCATTGGTATGTTCAAAGGGGCCAAGGTTCAGAGCCTAAGCTCAAAGGGTGTACTAAGTTGAGGCACACCTGTGAAGATGGCAGCTGACCAAGAGCAGAACTAGAGTGTACTACAAACTCAACAGGCAATATCACAAAGGGGACAGGCCCAAAGGTCAGGGAAAGCAGTGAACAAGTGTAATCAGATACATGCTATAGTTGGTAACTGGAGAAACAAGAATACCAAAGCTCAGGAGCTAACACTGACCAGGAGCCCTGGGCCAGGAAATGAAGCTATTGTTCAGGCCATGGGTGTTGCTCGATATTGAGGTTGATTGACAGCAGCAAGTGAAATCCAGCATTGCCTATACCTCCCAGTCCTGGAACAAAGCTGGATGTAGCAAGAAAGGAGAGACCACATGGTGGTGGACCCAAAAGAAGTAGATCAGCATTGTTGATGATCTGTGACAAAATCTTTTAGGAGATTTTATTGATTGGGTCAACATATAACTTAGACCCCCATCATACAGGGCGGACTCCATCAAGCAGATCTGCCTGCTCAGTGGGGGTTCTGTCTGCTGATCCCTGCCGAGCAGGCGAATGATAGGTCCGCGTCGCTCCGCTTATGCAGACACAGCCCGCTGTTCTCTATGGGGTGGTCCTTATCATCCTACTGTCATCTGATCCGCAAGACGGATCCCTATCCGTATGTTTTTGGCGGCCCGGAACAGATTGTATTTGGGCGGGTGTAAATGTCCATTTACATCTACCGCCCCATAGAGAAGAATTGGTGGTCCGATCGGGTCCTTCTGAAAAATGGACAGGCGGACCCCAATGGTCCGCTGGTGCAAAAGGCACCTTAAGAAATGTTTCCTAATTTTTGGCTTTAGTCTTTTCAATGAGTTCAAGAAGACCAGAAAGGGAAGAATGGTCAAGCATGGGGCATGCATTCAGTTTCTGTGGTCTAGAGCAGGGTTCTCCTGACTTTTCATTATGAGGGTCACAATATTTATGAAAAAAAATCTGTTTTATAAATGAATGAATAGAATTAAATTAATGAAAAAAACATGCTCCAAAAATCACTTCACATCATGAGCCCCCCCCCCCCCCCCCTCCTATCGTATCAAAGGTCCCAACCAGCATATCAGAAGCCAACCATCATATCAGAGCTCCCCTTCACATCAGAGCTTCCCTTCATATTAGAGCCCCCTCTTCACATCAGATGTCCCCCCATTATTCAGAAGAAAGGTCTATGGGGTAACCAGGACTCCCATCCTTTAGAAGAATGGACTATAGTATGGAGGAACCAGGACTCCCATCATTCAGAAGAAAGAACTACAGTATGGAGTAGCCAGGACTCCTGTCATTCAGAAGAGAGACCTATGGGGCAACCAGGACTCCCGTCATTCAGAAGAAAGAACTACAGTATGGACTAACCAGGACTCACGTCATTCAGAAGGCAGGCATATTGGGTAACCAGGACTCCTGTCATTCAGAAGACAGATTTCTGAGGTACCCAGGACTCCCATCATTCAGAAGACAGAATTCTGAGGTAACCAGGACTCCCGTCATTCAGAAGAGAGTATTATGGGTTACCCAGGACTCCCATCATTCAGAAGAAAGATCTACAATATGGAGTAGCCAGGACTCCTGTCATTCAGAAGAGAGACCTATGGGGCAACCAGAACTCACGTCATTCAGAAGGCAGGCATATTGGGTAACCAGGACTCCCATCGTTCAGAAGACAGAATTCTGGGGTAACCAGGACTCCCATCATACAGAAGAGAGTATTATGGGGTAACCAGGACCCCCATCAATCAGAAGAAAGAACTACAGTATGGACTAACCAGGACTCACGTCATTCAGAAGGCAGGCATATTGGGTAACCAGGACTCCTGTCATTCAGAAGACAGATTTCTGAGGTACCCAGGACTCCCATCATTCAGAAGACAGAATTCTGAGGTAACCAGGACTCACGTCATTCAGAAGAGAGTATTATGGGTTACCCAGGACTCCCATCATTCAGAAGAAAGAACTACAATATGGAGTACCCAGGACTCCCATCATTCAGAAGACAGAACTATGGGGTAACCAGGACCCCCATCAATCAGAAGAAAGAACTACAGTATGGAGTAGCCAGGACTCCCGTCATTCAGAAGAGAGACCTATTGGGCAACCAGGACTCCCGTCATTCAGAAGAACGAACTACAGTATAGATTAACTAGGACTCCCGTCATTCAGAGGACAGACCTATGGGGCAACCAGGACTCCCGTCATTCAGAAAACAGAACTATGGGGTAACCAGGACTTCTGTCATGCAAAAGACAGAACTATGGGGTAACCAGGACTCCCGCCATTCAAAAGACAGAACTATGGGGTAACCAGGACTTCTGTCATTCAAAAGACAGAACTATGGGGTAACCAGGACTCCCGCCATTCAAAAGACAGAGCTATGGGGTAACCAGGACGCCCATCATTCAGAAGACAGAACTATGGGGTAACCAGGACTTCTGTCATGCAAAAGACAGAACTATGGGGTAACCAGGACTCCCATCATTCAGAAGACAGAACTATGGGGTAACCAGGACTCCCATCATTCAGAAGACAGAACTATGGGGTAACCAGGACTCCCATCATTCAGAAGACAGAACTATGGGGTAACCAGGACTTCTGTCATTCAAAAGACAGAACTATGGGGTAACCAGGACTCCCATCATTCAGAAGACAGAACTATGGGGTAACCAGGACTCCCATCATTCAGAAGACAGAACTATGGGGTAACCAGGACTCCCATCATTCAGAAGACAGAACTATGGGGTAACCAGGACTCCCGTCATTCAAAAGACAGAACTATGGGGTAACCAGGACTTCTGTCATTCAAAAGACAGAACTATGGGGTAACCAGGACTCCCGCCATTCAAAAGACAGAGCTATGGGGTAACCAGGACGCCCATCATTCAGAAGACAGAACTATGGGGTAACCAGGACTTCTGTCATGCAAAAGACAGAACTATGGGGTAACCAGGACTCCCGCCATTCAAAAGACAGAACTATGGGGTAACCAGGACTCCCATCATTCAGAAGACAGAACTATGGGGTAACCAGGACTTCTGTCATTCAGAAGACAGAACTATGGGGTAACCAGGACTCCCATCATTCAGAAGACAGAACTATGGGGTAACCAGGACTCCCATCATTCAGAAGACAGAACTATGGGGTAACCAGGACTCCCATCATTCAGAAGACAGAACTATGGGGTAACCAGGACTCCCATCATTCAGAAGACAGAACTATGGGGTAACCAGGACTCCCGTCATTCAAAAGACAGAACTATGGGGTTACCGTCCACTCCCATCATGCATTAGACACCAACCTATAGTATATTACGCAACCATGGACCAGATCAAGACGTCTGTAAGCAATTAATACAAATGCAAAGCATCGAAAGAATGTTCTCTGGAACTTGTCTGAGAAATTTGTGGATGGGTACCAACTCACTAAATCCTGCGATTAATCACTGATGAAGTCTAGTCCTTCAAAATTGGAGACATTTCTGTAATTGTTGGGTCATTGTCATGAATTAAAGGAAAAAAAAAGGGCTGACGAGATCAAAAGGGGAACGATTTGCCAGCAGATCCAGATGTTCAGTTAAAGCTTGTTAGCTCGGTGTTACGCTTCTGGCTCAGTACTGGGGAAGTCCAGAATGGTGGCCGTCATCTGGAGCATGCTTGGCAGATGACCATTTTAGGTGTGTCTGGTGTTCTGCCAGAGTGCATTAGCAGAACTTCACGTCAACTGGCCAAAAAAAACCCAGGGTTCGGGTCATTCGATTACACAGACGGATAGAAAGGATGTTATTGGTGCCGTCATTATGCAGCACTTTATGGACATCAAACAATGGTCCGGGGTGCTCTACGAAGGACCAGCCGCTGGTACTCAGGCCCTAAGCAGGGTAAATCTCACCCCCACAATACTCTAGCAATAAAAAAAAAAAAAAATGCAGGTAGCGCGACCACTTGCTTCTCAAAGCAGAACTTCGGCCAAAAATATCAAAATAAAATAAATAACCTGTTAAAGGATTTAAAAAAAAAAAAAAATTGGTTGCAAAAAAATTTACCTTCAATCCAATGAGGCTACCTACAGTACCTTTTTCTGCAGCTAGATGTCCTCAGTCTGATGGTTAGCATCCTTCAATGCCCTTCCTCTGAGCCCAGGTCATCCCCGACCAGCCCCCCATCCTCTGACTGAGCAGTGATGAGCTCACCTCTCTCTCACTCTGCTCTCTCCTCCTATCAACATGCATGAGCTGAATGGATCATCGTAATGCTTCTCCCTCTCCTACTCAAGCTCTGCTGTACAGTGACTGCAAGGGGATCATACCAGGTCGTCCCATTCAGATACTTACACTCCTTGCATTAAAAAAAAATACATTTAAAGAGACCCTGTTGTCAGGCAGGTCATTTCAGCAACAGTTTTCCCATAAGGTTATATGAGCATCGGACTGTGAAATCCTCCCTTGTGTGTGGACATGCAAAAGCCCTGAGACCGCTGCTATCTTGGATGTGATGTCAGCAACCCCAGCAGACCCAGAGCTGTCACTTTAAGTGGCAGTAGTAGTTCCCTTTGTTCCTCCCTGCAGCTACATAGGAGGGTTATGTAGGGAGGTGATGGGAGGGGCAGAGGAGCTGGGCCAGCACAGACATTAATTAGGCTCTCCTAGAAGGGTTATAAAGAGAGGGGAAAGGAGGGACAGAGGAGCTGGTCCAGCACAGACAGTAATTAGGCTCTCCTAGAAGGGTTATGAAGAGAGGGGAAAGGAGGGACAGAGGAGCTGGTCCAGCACAGACAGTAATTAGACCCTCCCAGAAGAGGGCAGGGGGTGGAGACAAGACCAGCCACCCTACGCAAGGAGAGAAAATAGATCTGTGAGAGGGGCCCAGGAGGTCCCACCAATTACAGGCTGAATGTAGAAAACTACAGGAGGGGGTGGAGACAAGACCAGTCCCCCTACACAAGAAGAGAGAGCAGAGGTATGGGAGGGGCTCTTCAGACTCCACCCACTACAGAAAACTACAGGAGGGGGCGGAGACAAGACCAGTCCCCCTGCACAAGGAGAGAGAGCAGAGCTGTGGGAGGGACTCTTCAGACTCCACCCACTACAGAAAACTACAGGAGGGGGCGGAGCAGAGCTGTGGGAGGCGCCTAGAAGGCTCCACCCATTACATAAAAACACAGGAGGGGTGGAGACAGGACCAGTCACCCTGCACAAGGAGAGAACAGAGCTGTGGGAGGGGCCCATGAAGCTCCACCCATTGCAGACAATTAGAGGAGGGGGCGGAGACCAGACCGGTCCCCCTGCACAAGGAGAGAGAGCAGCAGTGGGCGGTCTTTATTACAGGAAGTCTCACACTGGATTACTGCACAGATCTGGAAGAATTACACAAAGATCTCCGAGATCCAGGAAGAAGATCTTCCACAAATGGTCGATTTCTTGGCAAGGGTTCTCACCTTCAGGTTTTTCGCACACCGTTGTATAAAATAATGTCTTGGCCAAAGGAGAGCTCCATATGCTTTTCTCATTTAGACGACCTCATGAAAAAACAAAATTTTTCTTCCCCATGCCCCACCATTATGGCCCCCCCCCCCCCCCCCCCCGTGCATCCTTTAGACATCTTATGGTCAAATGAGTGAGGGTCTAAATAGCTGAAAGGTAAATAGGCAATGAGCCAATACCTCCAACATGGTTCATCGACAACCAGTCATGTGCTAAAGTGAAAGCGTGTCACTGCGTGCCGATTAGCCGGAACAGAAATTGTGAAATGTAAAATGGAGACGCTGGGAAAAGCTACAGTTTCCCGAATGTAACCACTTTACTTATGGGCTTTGTTTAGAACCTTTGTAGTCTCACTGAACAAAAAGGAGTGTTAAAGCGGACCTGTCAGTAACTTTACAAGTCTCCATGAATAAATTCCTGACTTGTCACAACATACATCAGCAGGAACATTGTTCAGAACAATTCCACTTTTTATCATTAAGAATCCGTCCTTGAGCTCCAGTCAGACCATCACACTTATAAAAGCTTGTTGGACATCCCATTCCGAAATCATAACCATTAATATGGAATTACCATCTTCCCCCATGGCCATTAATATGGATTAGACCAATTACCCCCCCTGTTGTGAGTATAGTCTTACTCCACTCTTCTGGGAAGACTTTCCCCAAGATTTTGGAGGGTGTCTGTGGGAATTTTTGCCCATTAATGAGGTCAGGTACTGCTGTTGGATGAGAAGACCTGGCTCACCATCGGTGTTCCAATTCCTCCCAAAGCTGTTCAGCATGGCTGAGGTCAGGGCTCTGTGCAGGACACTCGAGTTCCTCCATGACCTCAAACCTACTGAACGCCTTTGAGACAAGAAGACCTCATACCAAAGGACTTCCAAAAGTAGGAGGTGAGTTCCTCCACACCAAACTGGTCAAACCATGACTTTATGGAACTGGCTTTCTACCCAGGGGCACAGTTATGCTGGAACAGAAGAGGGTCTTTACCCAAAACTGTTACCAGAAAGTTGGAAGAGCACGATTGTCTACAATGTCTTAGTATGATGGAGTATTGCCAGGACCCTTCACTGGAGACACCTGCACACCATCATTTAGATGGGTTTTTGTCATATGGGTAGGTGCAATGGTCAGGTGTCTATATGAGGTACTGTATCAAAATGTGTGTTCAGTAGGGTTGAGGTCAGGTCTCTGTACAGGACACTGGAGTTCCTCCACACCAAACTGGTCAAACGGTCGGGGGGGGGGGGGGATGGGAGACACCTGAACTCCATCATTTGGAGGGGGGTCCACAGTCCACATACATTTGGCAAAAGTGTGTATTTAACTTTCCTTCACTCCTCTATGGCTTTATTTAGTGTTGAAGCTGAAGGGATACCCAGTGCTCCAGGTGGGTGTGGAGGAGCATATGAATAAATGTGACAGCTCTTGACCACTCAGCTCTGGTCTACAAGGAGGTCCACAACCCTGTGACAGCTCTTGACCACTCAGCTCTGGTCTACAAGGAGGTCCACAACCCTGTGACAGCTCTTGACCACTCAGCTCTGGTCTACAAGGAGGTCCACAACCCTGTGACAGCTCTTGACCACTCAGCTCTGGTCTACAAGGAGGTCCACAACCCTGTGACAGCTCTTGACCACTCAGCTCTGGTCTACAAGGAGGTCCACAACCCTGTGACAGCTCTTGACCACTCAGACTATGATACTGGCGACTTACAAAGAACTTCGCTGCCTGTGGGTTAACAGAAGAGCAGAGGAGCAAAAATGGGGTTAGTAAATGCCCTTCTGGAAGTCCCAATGAAGTGGACCTCTTGCTTGGACCTTCATGGGCCAATCCAAGCCTCACTTTAAGGCTGGTAACCCTCAGTAGGTTTGTAAGTAGCTGGTACTAATTACTAATGGAGGTAAAGGCAAATCTATTGAGGAAATGAAGTAATTATAGGATACAGTCAATGACTGTCTCTTCTAATAATTAGACGGTAGTCCCAAAATTGAGTGGATTAACGGGCCCCTCAGATAGCAGACAATGGGCACTCTTTAATATCCCGACCTGTTTTTTTTTTTTTTCCTCATTTCCTGACTATAAAGATCCATGAGATGAAGTCGGGTGATCCTTATAATTAAAAGCAAACCGCAAGAGGCTTCTTCGAACCAAGCAGCCAGACCCCAAATCCCTGCGCCGCATTTTTGAGGTCAATTAGCAGCATTTGGCTACCCGCACAGGGGGGTGTGGTGGTGGAACGCTCTGCGAAGCCAATCAACTTAACTAAACAGGACCATCTATCCAGGAACTCCGCAATGCCGACAATACGCTCTGTTTATTTAGATAATGCCTCGTGTTTAGTCATTTTATTGTTCCCTCCCGGGAAAGGAGAAGACTTGTAGATCAGACTATATTAGACATATGGATTGTGATAACACTTCCAGCAATCCTTCCTATTGGTACTCTAGGGAACACCCTGAGTTATCACCCTGTCACATCAGCTTCCCGCGTGATGTGGCTGTTTCAACGCACCGTCTATAGCAGGGATCTCAAACTGGTGGCCCTCCAGCTGTTGCGAAACTACAAGTCCCATCATGCCTCTGCCTGTTGAAGTCATGCTTGTAACTGTCAGCCTTGCAATGCCTTGTGGGACTTGTAGTTCTGTAACAGCTGGAGGGCCACCAGTTTGAGACCCCTGGTCTATAGCATCCATTCTCAAGCAGGGTTCCATGGAATCCCAGGGTTCCTCCAAAGGTTGCTGGTGGTGGTTCCTTGAGCTGTGGCTGATTGACCTCCCATGTGATGGTTTCTTCATAGATCCAGGTCCATCATCACTTGGCAGAGGGATCCTAAGGCCCCTTTCACACGGGAATTCCCTTTGTCCGTTTTTCCTCCATCCGTTGACGGATAAAAAAATGAACACCAATGTATTTCTATGGGCAAGCGGATGATCATCCATTGACATCCAGCTTCGTTAATATACCTTTTTGAAATGGTAGAAAGACCTTTTTTTTTCTTCTGTTTGCAAAACGGAAGCAGACCTAAGTGGATGTCAACGGACAAACGGCCCGTTTTTGCACCCGTTGCGAGGAGACGGCACTTGCCGGCATCCTAACAACCGATGACTCATCAGCTGTCAGCCCGAAATTGCCGGCAATAAAACAATTGTGAAAAAAAAAAACACCGTGGGGGTCTCTTTCCCAATCCATACCAGGCCCCTTTGGGCCTGGTAGAGATTTTAAGGGGAACCCCATGCCAAAATTGTTTTTAAAAATGGCGTGGGCCCCCCCCCCCAAAAAAAAACCTATACCAGACCCTTTTTGAGCATGCAGCTGGCCAGAAAGTGGAGGGGACAAGTGAGCGAGGCTACATGCCCTCAACATGGGGGGGGTGCTTTGGGGAAGGGGAGGGTCTGCCCCCCAAAGCACCTTGTCCCCATGTTGATGGGGACAAGGGCCTCTTCCCCACAACCTTTGGCCAGGGTTGTGGGGAAAAGGCCCTTGTCCCAATCAACATGGGGACAAGGTGCCCTGGCCAAAGGTTGTGGGGGTCTGCGGGCAGGTGGCTTTTCGGAATCTGGAAGCCCCCTTTTGCCCCAGATCCCTCCCCCCCTCATGTGAATGAGTATGGGGTGCTGCAGGCAGGGGGCTTATCGGAATCTGGAAGCCCCCTTTTGCCCCCAGATCCTGTCCCCCCCCATGTGAATGAGTATGGGGTACATTGAACCCCTTCTCATTCACCCAAAAAAAGTGTAAAAAAAGAAAGTAGGCAGTTTTTGACAAGTCCTTTATCAACAAATCAAACCGGTGTAGATCCATCGTCAATCACGACAAAGAGAGTTCTGCACTCGACGAAGGCTCCCTCTTCTTAAATAACTAAGGCGCGGGGCCACCTGATGATGTCCCTGAGTGGCCCCGTCCCCTTGTGATGTCATTGACTGAGGGGGGGGCATCCTGGGTTGATAACATCACAAGGGGGCGGAGTCAACGGGGAATGTCATCAGGTAGCCCCGTTTCTTAGTTATTGGAGCATTTTCCTAATGAACCCCAATGGCCTAATCCTACTAGGGGTTCCTTGAGACCAGAAAATGATTTCAAGGGTTCCTCTGGGGTGAAATGGTTGAGAAAAGAATGGTGAACAATGTAAGCTATTTCAGTACAGGAGAGGAGCCGCTACAACTGGAGGATGGAGGTCAGATTTATTCAGGATGAACATAACTTTATTAATGACATGAACATAATAAATCATACATGAGATTATAGTGACGGGGGTTGGAAGAGACACAAGAACAGCTGTAACAGATCTGGAAGTTTATTGTTTTTCTTCTATTTATTTCCTCGCTGTGACTCTTGGCCGAACGCTCTTTGTGTATGATTCTATATTAATCTGGGGCCCCCGATGTTCTTATTAATGGGACCCGGGGGATGGGGGGCATAATGTGATGGCCGGAGAAGAGACGTGTTCTTCCCGGGACCCAGGATCCAGATCTGTGCAGTAATCCAGTGTAAGACGTCCTGTAATAAAGACCGCCCACTGCTGCTCTCTGTCCTTGTGCCGGGGGACTGGTCTGGTCTCCGCCCCCTCCTGTAGTTTTCCTGTAGTAGGTGGAGAATGCTGGGCCCCTCCCACAGCTTTGCTCTCTCACCTTGTGCAGGGTGACTCGTCTTGTCTCCGCCCCCTCCTGTACTGGGTGGAGCCTACTGAGTCCCTCCCACAGCTCTGCTCTGTCTCCTTGTGCAGGGTGACTCGCCTTGTCTCTGCCCCCTCCTGTAGTGGGTGGAGCCTGCTGAGTCCCTCCCACAGCTCTGCTCTCTCTCCTTGTGCAGGGTGACTCGTCTCCACCCCCTCCTGTAGTGGGTGGATACTGGGTGGAGCCTACTGAGTCCCTCCCACAGCTCTGCTCTGTCTCCTTGTGCAGGGTGACTCACCTTGTCTCCGCCCCCTCCTGTAGTGGGTGGAGAATGCTGGGCCCCTCCCACTGCTCTGCTCTCTCTCCTTGTGCAGGCTCCACCCACTACAGACGGCCTACAGAAAACTACAGGAAGGGGCGGAGACAAGACCAGTCCTGCTGCACAAGGAGATAGAGAGCAGAGCTGTGGGAAGGGCCCAACAGGCTCCACCCACTACAGAAAACTACAGGAGGGGCTGAGACAAGACCAGTCACCCTGCACAAAGAGAGAGAGCAAAGCTGTGGGAGGGGCCCAACAGGCTCCACCCACTACAGAAAACTGCAGGGGGGGGCGGAGACAAGACCAGTCCTGCTGCACAAGGAGAGAGAGAGCAGAGCTGTGGGAGGGGCCCGGCAGACTCCACCCACTGCAGGCTGCCTGATAAAAAACAACAGGAGGGGGCGGAGACAAGACCCCTGCATTTAAAAAAATAATCTGCTTCATTCCAGATTGCTGCGTTCCGACTTGGCGACCAGAAATCGTTTTCTTCACGTCAGATCGGTCAGTTTCTATATTTATAGGAATTCATTTTTTTGGATATTTTTGTAGATACAAAATATTGATCAGACTCAGGATAAGCATTTCCCACAATCTGCCCAATCGGGAGGAAGGTGTCCGTACGCGACCAATAAATGATACCTCCTTCCCAAAAATCGATACAAATGTTCCCAGGAATAGATTGTGTACATAATCCGGGGGGGGGGGGGGAGGTTCTCCGCGATCGGGGCGTCCCCTGATGGTGGGTCTTCATTGAGGGAGTTCCGACATCTTCCCATGAATCTTTTATTTCCTTCCAGCCGACGCGTTCCGTCATATTTCTATCCCTTCGGACGTTAAGCACAATATTTTAACATCGGCGGAATATCAATCACAGGAAGATAATCCCGCTCTGCTTCCCCGGCGTCCTTCCAGAAGACGACGTTCTGGCAGTATGAAAGATTTCATCTAATAATCCCGCCGATGACACCGCCGCCGCGTTTCGACAAATGAAACAGAACACCCGGCTGTATAATGACTGGGGAAAGGAGGAATAAACCTGAACATGAAGAATAATATTCATTGTATTCAATCGTTATTTCCAGCAGGGATTTCCATAGCGCCAACAATATATGGAGCCTTGTACAAAGGAGCTTACAATCTAATCACACACATACCAGGAAACATTCAGAGAGGAGGAGATTACCCTGCCGGCATGTCTTCAGGTGAGGGAGAGACCCCTGTAATCACAAGGAGAACATGCAAACTCCATGCAGATCAAGTCTTGTCCAGGATTTGAACCAAGGACCCCAGTGCTCCTCCCAGGGAAGAACATGCAAACTCCATGCAGACCGAGTCTTGCAAAGGATTTGAACCAAGAACCCCAGTACTGCTCCCTGGGAGAACATGCAAACTCCATGCAGACCGAGTCTTGCAAAGGATTTGAACCAAGAACCCCAGTACTGCTCCCTGGGAGAACATGCAAACTCCATGCAGATCGAGTCTTGCCCAGGATTTGAACCAAGGACCCCAGTACTGCTCCCTGGGAGAACATGCAAACTCCATGCAGATCGAGTCTTGCAAAGGATTTGAACCAAGGACCCCAGTGCTGCTCCCACAGGGAACATGCAAACTCCATGCAGATCGAGTCTTGCAAAGGATTTGAATCAAGAACCCCAGTGATGCTCCCAGGGAAGAACATGCAAACTCCATGCAGATCGAATCTTGCACTGGATTTGAACCAAGAACCCCAGTGATGCTCCCAGGGAGAACATGCAAACTCCATGCAGATTGAGTCTTGCCCAGGATTTGAACCAAGGACCCCAGTGCTGCTCCCAGGGAGAACATGCAAACTCCATGCAGATCGAGTCTTGCCCAGGATTTGAACCAAGGACCCCAGTACTGCTCCCTGGGAGAACATGCAAACTCCATGCAGATCGAGTCTTGCAAAGGATTTGAACCAAGGACCCCAGTGCTGCTCCCAGAGAGAACATCCAAACTCCATGCAGAGCGAGTCTTGCCCACGATTTGAACCAAGAACCCCAGTACTGCTCCCAGGGAAGAACATGCAAACTACATGCAGATCGAGTCTTGCACTGGATTTGAACCAAGGACCCCGGTGCTGCTTCCTGGGAGAACATGCAAACTCCATGCATATTGATTATTGCACTGGATTTGAACCAAGAACCCCAGTGCTGCTCCCTGGGAGAACATGCAAACTCCATGCAGATCGAGTCTTGCAAAGGATTTGAACCAAGGACCCCAGTGCTCCTCCCAGGGAGAACATGCAAACTCCATGCAGATCGAGTCTTGCCTGGTAAATCTGATCGCTTTCTGTGCTCTCTGCCTATGCTGCACTCCTCTCAGCCTCACTTATCTCTGAGGACTAAATAACCCCTCCCCCTATGTTAGGGAGATGGTGAGAGGGGGAGGTGTTCTGTAGACCTGTCCTAGGGTGACAACGCCGCTCCTTCATAGATACAGTACAGTGAGCGTTGTCACCCTAGGACAGGACGTGAGTTACTGGCAGGATCACCAGGTAAATATAAAAGAAAACAGCCAGAAAAAAAGAAAACGAATGCAGCCGTCACATCTGAGGGCCGGTAAGGGGGGCGGGATATATACATCACTGTGGCAAGAAAAAAAAAATCTGATTACATTTTTCATTGAAGGAAATGTAATGAGAACCAAGAAAGAAGAAATGTGAATCATAATAAATAAGTTAATAATATAACAAGTAATAATAAATCTATATATAGAAGACGCCTTCCGGCCACTCCCACACATATAGAGATCTCGCCCTTTCCCGGGAATCAGATCGGCGGTGACGGCTCGGGGCGTTCTCGCCCTATTTTGCGATGCACATAGAAATTAGCATTACATGCGTGGGTGCCTTCTTATTAAATGAGCTCTTATCTGAGGTCACAAGAGCTGACACTTTGACCGCAGAGCTGACACTCCGACCGCAGAGCTGACACTTCGACTGCAGAGCTGACACTTTGACTGCAGAGCTGACACTCCAACTGCAGAGCTGACACTCCAACTGCAGAGCTGACACTCCGCCAGCAAAGGTCAGCTGGGAAAAGGCGAGGTCCTCCTGGATCCTACACAATGGGAAATATTTGTCCTCGGGGACATCATTCCAAAGTCCAAATATTACAAAGCAGAAGATTTCGTGTTTATTCGGGGAGTACAAAAATATCTCATCTGTTATTTTATCAATCTTATTTTATTACATTTGGGAATCTAAACACTAAAACATTTAGTATTAGAAAGGGTGCTGTTAAGATCAAATTATTAAAAAAAAAAGATATTAATAACACTAATGATCATAATAATAATATATATAACAACAACAATAATGTTAGTAATAATGATATTAATAATAATAATATTAAAAATAATGATGGTGATGATGATTACAATAATGATATTAATAATAACAACAATAATAATGATGATAATAATAATAATAACAACAAAAATTATGACGATGACAACAAATTTTATTATTATTATTATTATTATTATTCAGGATTTATATAGTGCCAACAGTTTACACAGCACTTTACAATAAAAAGGGGGACAGTACAATTACAATACAGAAAAATTGCAGGGCCTTGCTCATGGAGCTTACAATCTAAAGGGAGGGATAATAACAATCATAATAACAATAATCATATTATTATTATAATTATTAATAATGATATTAGCAATATTGATGATGGCGACAATAATAATCATAATAATAATGATATTAAAAATAATAATAATATTAACAATAATTATAATAATAATAATAATACAAATAATAATAATAATAATAATAATAATAATAATAACAATAATGAAGATGATGATAATGATATTAATATCATTATTCTTATTAATATTATTGTTATCATTATCTTCAATATTGTTAATAATATTAGTTATTATTATCATCATCATTATTGTTAATATTATTATTATTAATATCATTATTGTCATCATCATCATTATTGTTATTAATATTATTGTTATCATTTTCATCATCATTATTGTTATTATTATTATTATTATTATTATCATTATTGTTTTTAATATTATTGTTAACAACAATAATGATGATAATAATAATAATAACAATAATGATGATAATAATAATAACAACAACAACAATAATAATGATGACAACAAAAATAAAAGATAATAATAATAATAATAATAATAATAGGAATAATAATAATAATAATAATAATAATAATAATAATAAGAAGAAGAAGAAGAAGAAGAAGAAGAAGAAGAAGAAGAAGAAGAAGAAGAAGAAGAAGAATTATTATTACAAAGGAAAATAACAATACGAATAACACAAATGATAATAATAACAACAATAATAATGAGAATAATAATAAAAAGAAGAAGCAGCAGATTCAGCACACATTACACAGACATGGTCCCTGGTGATCCCGCCATGGAGGTCACTTCCTGTTATCGGGTGACAACGCTCTGTTCCTGTCTCCCAATTGCTCTCCTGTGTTGTCACCCGGTCACATGGGCTTCCAACAGAGACCAAAAGTGACATCTCATCACACATGACACAAAAAAAGGTCCTCTGGTGTCACCATCAGGAAGCCCAACCCTGAGAAATGCCATCACTGGAGTGAATGGAGACAGGAAGTGGCTGCAAAGAGGCTGCAGGAGATTCCTGGAGAACAATTGGTAGACAGGGACAGAACGTTGTCACCCGATAACAGGAAGTACCTGGATAAGTACCTTCATGGTGATGATCACCGGAGATTATTACTAAATATCAAAGTCTGGCTTTTGCGATGATGTGAACATGTTACAACTTGTCGAAGATTTCGAGATTCGGGTTCCCAGCCACTCCCACAACCCAAATAAAGGCGCGTTCTGTTGTGGATGACCACGCCCACTTTCATCTGCGTTCTTCACATATAACAAATCTGACATTCCTCGCCGACAAGTCAGCAGTGACAACATCTCCTGGAATTAGAGCGGTGGATGGGACGGGTTTGTTTAGCTGTGGGAAGATTTCTAATCGGGGAATTATATGTTGCTTTATATATAGTATTAGATCAATAACGCCGATCCTGAATCAATAGTGACGATCCCGGAATATCAGCCACTCATTGTCTACAATGTGTCCCTCCCTGGAGGATTCCGCAATGGAGACTTTTTTTTCCCCTATATAATAATGTTTGTATATATTAGTAATAATAATGATAATAATAATAATAATAATAATAATAATAATGATAATAATAATAATGATAATAATAATGATAATAATAATAATAATAATAATAATAAAAATAATAATAATGGTAATGATAATAATAATAATGATGATAATAATAATCATAATAATAATAATAATAATAATAATAAAAATAATAATAATAGTAATGATAATAATAATAATGATAATAATAATAATAATAATAATAATAATAATAAAAATAATAATAATAGTAATGATAATAATAATAATAATAATAATAATAATAATAATAATGTTCTTTTAAAAGATTATGTACATTTATTTTATTCATTAAAGTTTATCTAAAGCTCTGACTTTTTAGAACATTTCTCAGAACTTTATTGCTGACGACATTTGTCCATCATAGGGGGTCACGTGGTAATCAATCGATGACGGAATCGGTCACCTGCACTACAACATGCTGAATGTCTTTTCTTTTTTTCAGTGCAGCGTATCCTCCAGAAGATCTGATAAGGGACACTTCCTTCTATGGGGTGGCTATGCTGCCTTTCAGGGGTGGCCCCCCGGAGAGCCCCAGTGTAGCCGCCCTTTCATGGGAGCTTCTGACCGGGACTACAGCCGTATGGGACTAGGAGCCAATACTGTGTGTTGCATGCAAATGTATCCGACGTTCAGCACGCTGATAGGAGGAGAGAGCAGGGTGAGAGAGCTAATTAGTCGGGTTCTTCTCCGTTCGCTGACCTGCCACAGGCTGGGGCTAGACAGGGAATGACAGGGAATGACAGGGGATGACAGGGGATGACAGGGGATGACGGGATAACAGGAGATGACAGGGGATGACGGGATAACAGGAGATGACAGGGGATGACAGGGGGTGTCAGGGGATGACAGGGGGTGTCAGGGGATGACAGGGGATGACAGGGGATGACGGGATGACAGGGGATGACAGAGGGTGTCAGGGGATGACAGGGGATGACGGGATGCCAGGGAATGACAGGGGATGACAGGGGATGACGGGATGACAGGGGATGACGGGATGACAGGGGATGACAGGGGATGACGGGATGTGTGTTGCAAGCAAATGTATCCGACGTTCAGCACGCTGATAGGAGGAGAGAGCAGGGCGAGAGAGCTAATTAGTCAGGTTCTTCTGACAGGGGATGACAGGGGATGACGGGGGATGACAGGGGATGACGGGATAACAGGAGATGACAGGGGATGACGGGATAACAGGAGATGACAGGGGATGACAGGGGGTGTCAGGGGATGACAGGGGGTGTCAGGGGATGACAGGGGATGACAGGGGATGACGGGATGACAGGGGATGACAGAGGGTGTCAGGGGATGACAGGGGATGACGGGATGACGGGGGATGACGGGATGACAGGGGGTGTCAGGGGATGACAGGGGATGACGGGATGACATGGGGTGTCAGGGGATGACAGGGGATGACAGGGGATGACAGGGGATGACGGGATGACAGGGGGTGTCAGGGGATGACAGGGGATGAAAGGGGATGACGGGAGGACAGGGGATGACAGGGTATGACAGGGGGTGTCAGGGGATGACAGGGGATGACGGGATGACAGGGGGTGTCAGGGGATGACAGGGGATGAAAGGGGATGACGGGAGGACAGGGGATGACAGGGAATGACAGCGGATGAAAGGGGATGAAGGGAGGACAGGGGATGACAGGGGATGACGGGATGACAGGGGATGACGGGAGGACAGGGGATAACAGGGGGTGTCAGGGGATGACAGGGGATGACAGAGAATGACGGGGAATGACAGGGGATGACAGGGGATGACAGGGGATGAAAGGAGATGACGGGAGGACAGGGGATGACAGGGAATGACAGCGGATGAAAGGGGATGACGGGAGGACAGGGGGTGACAGGGAATGACAGGGGATGACGGGATGACAGGGGGTGTCAGGGGATGACAGGGGATGAAAGGGGATGACGGGAGGACAGGGGATGACAGGGGATGACAGGGGGTGTCAGGGGATGACAGGGGATGACAGGGGATGACGGGATGACAGGGGGTGTCAGGGAATGACAGGGGGTGTCAGGGGATGACAGGGGATGACGGGATGACAGGGGGTGTCAGGGGATGACAGGGGATGAAAGGGGATGACGGGAGGACAGGGGATGACAGGGAATGACAGCGGATGAAAGGGGATGAAGGGAGGACAGGGGATGACAGGGGATGACGGGATGACAGGGGATGACGGGAGGACAGGGGATAACAGGGGGTGTCAGGGGATGACAGGGGATGACAGAGAATGACGGGAAATGACAGGGGATGACAGGGGATGACAGGGGATGACAGGGGATGACAGGGGATGACAGGGGATGAAAGGAGATGACGGGAGGACAGGGGATGACAGGGAATGACAGCGGATGAAAGGGGATGACGGGAGGACAGGGGGTGACAGGGAATGACAGCGGATGAAAGGGGATGACGGGAGGACAGGGGGTGACAGGGAATGACAGGGGATGACGGGATGACAGAGAATGACGGGGAATGACAGGGGATGACAGGGGATGACAGGGGATGACGGGATGATAGGGGATGACGGGGGATGTCACCATATTTCTATATGAGGTGCCATGTGCCTGGCTGAGGATGACTTTTTAGTGATAGGGGGTGGAGCTTCTTGTGACCTGCAATTTTGCAATATGATCACTGAGTCGATGGGAGACTGAGGAAATGCTTCTCCCTGCCTGCAGCAGACTGATGACATCATTGAGCATAGCCAAAGTCACTCTCTGTAGCTCAAGGACAGCTTTTTAATAATAAAAGGTGGAACTTTTCTGAAAAATGAAGCTCTGGTTGTCTATTTTGTCAGTGCTTTATTGATGGAGACAAAGTCATGGAAAGGTCCACCTTAGCTGCAGCTCGTAGCTGAGCCCTCAATGCAGGACAGGATTTGCCACGTCAAGTCAGGAACCGATCGTTGTTTGTGGAACGATCTCCATGGGTAGGCTCTTAGATAGGCTATTAGAGCTTGCATGGGGGGGGGGGGTAATTCGCTGCTCACGAAGCTTTGTTTGCGACTTCCAAGGTAATTCCCACCAATTAGGCACCCAGAGCGGACACGGTGTCACACACCTGACCTTCAGCCCCGTGCAGCCAGAATAATCCGCGAGTGTTTTCGTTTTAATAAAAGCTGCACACTGCGTCCTGCCCTGTGCCGAAATTCTGCCGTTTAATTCCAGAGTTTAATCGCTTCCAGCTGCCTGCAGATGCAATGTGAAATCAAATTGGGGGCCAGAACCGCACTGAATCCCAGCGCCTGTCAGGGAGCTGAAATGAAAACAGGCCGTGTAACCCCTGCAGCACCGGAGGGGGGGGGGGGGGGGGAGAAGAAGGCCTTGCATGAGTCCTTCCAGCGCCCTGAATCACAAGTCATAAAGGACACACAGTGGAGCTGTCTCTTGCAATGAACAAAGCTGGAATCACAGCCGTACGTTGGGTTTAACCCCTTACGACTTCACCGCAGATGGACGAAGAATTGAAGTCTTACTGAAAAGCGTGGAATTGCGGGTTGACGATTAGGTTAACGTCTTACCATCCTGTGTATTGTATTATTCCTCATGGCACAGCTATGCCGGGCTGATTTGTGTACAAAGAACTTGAATCCTTTCCACAAATTGCTTGGCAACTCCAAATACTGGAAAAATACCTTGTGTCTGAGTATAATGGGGCCACAATTACCATCAGATAGGTGTGCCCCATACTGACCCACCAGGAGAACGTAATTATGAGTTTCTGGCTTCTAAATTCATGCTGGATCTGAGGTTTTATCAAAGTTCTTGATGGATATATATAACGACATGGAAGTAAACTGTATGGCCAACACTTGGACATCGTCACCCCTGCCTCTCAAGGTGAAAAGTCTGTAGAGCACCCAACAAATGGTGGAGTTCAGGTGTTCCCAGTGAAGGGTACTGTTAATTCTCCATCATACAAAGAAATTGTAGACAATTGTGGTTTTCCAACCTTGTGGTAATAGCTTGGTGAAGACCCTTTTCTGTTCCAGCATGACTGTGCCCCCCCATGTGTACAAAGCCAGCTCCATAAAGCCATGGTGTGACCAGTTGGTTGTGGAGGTACTCCAGTGCCCTGCACAAAGCCCTGACCTCAACCCTACTTTTGGAAGATCTTTGGTATAATGTCTTCTTACCCAACATCGGTACCTATCCTCAACCCTACTGAACTCTTTTGGGCATTTAGATATTCTCATCCCAAGTGTGTTTAGTAGGTTTGAGGTCATGGGGACACTCAAGTGCCCTGCACAGAGCCCCAGCTCCACCCTTACTGAACACCTTTGGACCTCAACCGAATTGTTTCCACAAATTGCTTGGCAACTCCAAATACCAGAAAAATATCTTGTGTCTGAATATAATGGGGGCACAATTACCATCAGATAGGCGTGCCCCATACTGACCAGGAGAACGTAATTAAGAGTTCCTGGCCTCTAAAGTCAAGCTGGATCTGAGGTTACATCAAAGTTCTTGATGGATATATAATGACATGAAAGTAAACTATATGGCCAACACTTAAACATCATCAACCCTGCCTCTCAGGGTGAGATCAGGTGTCCCCAGTGAAGGACCCTCGTAATACTACATCATACATAGACATTGTAGACTATTGAGCTCTTCCAACCTTGTGGTAAGAGTTTGGTGAGGACCCTTTTGTGTCCCACCATGATTGTGGACAATCTGTGTACAAAGCCAGCTCCATAAAGACATGGTTTGACCAGTTTGGTGTGGAGGAACCCTAGTGTCCTGCACAGAGCCCTGACTTCAACTCTACTGAACACCTTTGGACTTCAACCCTACTGGTGCGTAGTAACTTGAGTGTCCATGCGCAGAGCCCTGACCTCAACCCCACTGAACACCTTTGGACCTCAACACTACTGCTGTGGAAGAACTCATGTGTACTACACATAGCCCTGACCTCAAACCTACTGTACACCTTTGGACCTCAACCCTACTGGTGTAGAGGAACTCAAGTGTCTTGCACATAGCCCTGACCCCACACCTACTGAACACCTTTGGACCTCAACACTACTGGTGTGGAGGAAGTTGAGTGTCCTGTACAGAGCCCTGACTTCAACCCTACCGAACACCTTTGGACCTCAACACTACTGGTGTGAAGGAACTTGAGTGCCCTGCACAGAGCCCTGACCTCAGCCCTACTGAACACCTTTATACCTCAACCCTACTGGTGTGGACGAAACTTGAGTGTCCTGCACAGAGCCCTGACCTCAACCCTACTGAATTCTTTTGGAATAAAATGGGTTATGAGCCAGATCTTCTCATCCAACATCAAACTTGATCTCCCCAATGCTGTTTTGGCTGAATGGGCACAAATTCCCCCAGACACATTCCCTCAGACAAATTTAGTAGTAAGCCTTTTTAGAATAGTAGAGCCAAAATTATATGAACCTCCCCTCCCAATGATTGAGTTCAAATGTCTCCAATGATGGGTAGTGTTAATACTACATCATACAAAGACATTGTAGACAATTGTGCTCTTCCAACCTTATGGAAACAGTTTGGTGAAGACCCTTTTCTGTTCCAGCATGATGGTGCTCCCGTGTACAAAGCCAGCTCCATAAAGACATGGTTTGACCAGTTTGGTGTGGAGAAACTTGAGTGTCCTGCACAGAGCCCCGACCTCAACCTTACTGAACACATTTGTGGTTAATTGGAACACTGATGGTGAGCCAGATCTTCTCTTCAAACATTAGCACCTGACCCTGCGCATGCTCTTTTGCCTAAACAACCACCACCAAAAAGTTTCCACGGACACATTCCAAAATCTTGTGGAAAGTCTTCCTAGAAGAGTGGAGGTGGGTATAATTGTAGAGGATGCTGACTCTATAATAACAGCCACGGTTTGACCAGCTTGGTTGGAGGAGTGTCCCACACACAGCCCTAACCTCAACCCTACTAAACACCTTTGGGATAAATTGGAATGCTGAATGTAAGCCAGGACTTTTTTTCTTGGTGCCCAATCTGAGGCCCAACATGTAAGACAGGTCTTCTCATCTAACATTGGTACCTGACCTCACAAATGGGCACAAAGTCCCCCAGACATTCTCCAAAATCTTGTGGAAAGCCTTCACAGAAGAGTGGAGAGGATGGTAAAACCACAAAGAGGGCAGCTCAATAACAATGGCTTTGGAATGTAAACAAGGAAAAGGGGCGCCTCTGAGTATGTATCATTAATCATTTATTTCAACAAACAATATCCACTCACATGGAAGACTGTAGTGTTGCGTTCCGGTACGTCTCTGAGTAGAGGAAAAGCTGGAGGACCACAAGTCTCAGCAAGTCCGTGCAGTGCTGATCCCACATCGGATCCTGGCGAGGATGGATAGTGGTAACTGGACACAGCAGGGGCTCCCTCAGGTCTCCAGATGGCACTTCCGGGTTGAGATGGGTTAAAATGACACAGACCAACAGTCTGCGGGTTCCAAGGAGGGGGTTAAGAGGACGCCAAAGCCGATCGCCGGGCGTGCTGCAGTGTGTAGTGAGGCTCGTACGGCTCCATGGATGGGATGGTAGCGGCCGTGTAGGGAGCCAGAACGAGGCCTGGAAGGCAAGCACAGCGCGGCGCGGGGCCGTGACGTCACAGCTATGCGACGCGTTTCCGAGTCTGCGCGCTATTGGTGGCAAGAATAGCGGCACTCCTTTCTCAAGCTTGAGAAAGGAGTGCCGCTATTCTTGCCACCAATAGCGCGCAGACTCGGAAACGCGTCGCATAGCTGTGACGTCACGGCCTGGCGCCGCGCTGTGCTTGCCTTCCAGGCCTCGTTCTGGCTCCCTACACGGCCGCTACCATCCCATCCATGGAGCCGTACGAGCCTCACTACACACTGCAGCATGCCCGGCGATCGGCTTTGGCGTCCTCTTAACCCCCTCCTTGGAACCCGCAGACTGTTGGTCTGTGTCATTTTAACCCATCTCAACCCGGAAGTGCCATCTGGAGACCTGAGGGAGCCCCTGCTGTGTCCAGTTACCACTATCCATCCTCGCCAGGATCCGATGTGGGATCAGCACTGCACGGACTTGCTGAGATTTGTGGTCCTCCAGCTTTTCCTCTACTCAGAGACGTACCGGAACGCAACACTACAGTCTTCCATGTGAGTGGATATTGTTTGTTGAAATAAATGATTATTGATACATACTCAGAGGCGCCCCTTTTCCTTGTTTATCTTCTTTAGCCTATTGGACCTCGCTTCTGGTCTTTTCTTGGTGGCAGCCCTGATTGACTTCCTCCTGTATATATATTTATATACACCCATCCTGCCATTGGACTATTTAGGAACAGTTATTTGAGGTATACCTGCATTGCGCCTTTTTTACTTGTCTTTTGGTTTTGGAATGGGATGCCCAACAAGCTCATATTGGTGTGAAAGGTGCAGCTCACGTGGCCTGCACAAAACCCTGACCTCAACCTAGCTGAACACCTTTGGGATGAATTGGGAAAACAGTTGTGAGCCAGGTTTTCTCATCCAACATCAGTATCCAACCTCACAAAAGGGGAACAAATTCCCACAGACACCCTCACCCTCCAAAATCTGGTGGAAAGTGTTCCCAGAAGAGTGGAGGCTTGTAAAGTGGTGGCCAATCCCATATTAATAGCCATTGGACGGAGGGGGGCAAACCCATAGTTTTGGAATGGGATGTCCAATATACTCAAATAGGTGTGATGATCAGATGTTCACAAACTTGTGGAGATATAGTGTAGATATAAACCCAATCATAAATCTTATATAAGCTTTAGCTTGCTACAAGCAATCTGTTTCATTCTTCTTTTTTTTTTAGCTTTCATTAAAATAATCTCTGGTGATCCTGCCATGAAGGTCCTTGTTCAGGCACTTCCTGTTATAGGGTGACAACATTCTGTCTATCTATCCCAATTGTGCTCTTGTGTTGTCACCCTGTCGAATGGGCATCTTATGGACACTGCAAGTGGCCATTTTAACCCACATGATTCACTGTGGTCACCATCGGGAAACCCACCCTGAGAGATACAGTTCAAACAGAGGCGGCTCTCTAATTAGGCAAATTAGGCGGTCGCCTAAGGCCTCGCACTTACAGGGGCCTCGCAGCCTCCTAATTTGCCTGTTCTCAATCACTGAAGTTGACGCCGGCGGCTCCGCCTACCCCCGCTGGGACTCTGTTGCTTAGGAGCTGATGGACAAATCAGATACTGCCCACAGCCTGAGGAATAGCGGCCTCATCACGGAGCGTCCCAGTCTGTGGGGCCTCATGTGTAAGTTTTGCCTAAGGCCTCACAAAGCCTAGAGCCGCCTCTGAGTTCAAATGTTGCTGAAGTGCATGTAGACAGCAAGTGGCTGCAGGAAATCAGCAAGGAAAGTGACAAATGTTAATGATACACAAGGCCTAGAATGTCACTCAGTTAGGGTTTACGTCTACTTTAACCTCCAGTTTGTCATATGCTGCCCGGGAAAACATGTTTATGGCCGTCTTGCTTGTAAAATCGAGCCTTAGGTTGCATCAAGGATCTTGACAGATGTGTGATGATACAAATATATTGCATGAGCCAAGTTACCTTCTGACATACCCTGGTTAGTAATTGCAATGCGTGACAGCCAGACATCCTTTGTTCACTCGTCAAGAGATCGTTTCACCATGCGCGCTCATCAAGAACCCCCCAAAAATTCCATGTGGTTTGAGCCCCCCGGGGAAAGATGAGACTGAGGAGAACAAGGGAAGCCAGCTCCTGGCTGCCGTTAAGGAGATGAAATCTATCAAGGACATTAAAGTCTGAGGAATGAATTGGAAGCCGGGTACTGCCGACTACCTCTCCCACACTCTGTCATCCTTGCTTCGCCTTCCAACATCTCTCACCTCCTCTGATTACTCTGGAATAGAATCAGACAGATAAACTGATAGACAGGTGTGTGACTCTACACCAATTCGCTGCCGTCTTTGTTCAGCCTTCGCTTTGTTTTTTTGTTTATCCAAACTGAGGCTGCCGGGAATTAGGAACTCATAGGAATCTGCCTGCTTCTGTCTGTTAATGTCATCACGGAGATGTAAACCCATCACAAAAATCTCATATCAGCAATAACATGCTGACATCATTTCAAAAGTCCTTTTCAAAACTTTTAAATCTGCAGCTTTTTTTAAATTTAATCTCCCGTGCACCAAGCCAGCTTCATGAAGACATGGTTTGGCCAGTTTGGTGTGGAGGAACTGGAGTGTCCTGCACAGAGCCCTGACCTCAACCCTACTTTTGGAAGACCTTTGGTATAAGGTCTTCTCACCTAACATTAGTACCTGCCTTTAACCCTACAGAACACCGTTGGTATGGAGAACCTTTTCTGTTCCAGCATGGCTGTGCCCCTGCGTACAAAGCCAGCTCCATAAAAACATGGTTTAACCAATTTGGTGTGGAGGAACTGGAGAGTTCTGCACAGAGCCCTGACCTCAACCCTACTTTTGGAAAACCTTTGGTATACGATCTGCTCACCCAACATCAGTTCCTGCCCTTAACCCTACAGAACACCTTTGGCATGAAGAACCTTTTCTGTTCTAGCATGGCTGTGCCCCTGTGTACAAAGCCAGCTCCATAAAGACATGGTTTGACCAGTTTGGTGTGGAGGAACTGGAGAGTCCTGCACAGAGCCCTGACCTCAACCCTACTTTTAGAAGAACTTTGCTATAAGGTCTTCTCACCCAACATCAGTACCTGCCATTAACCCTATGGAATACCTTTGGTATGAAGAACCTTTTCTGTTCCAGCATGGCTGCGCCCCTGTATACAAAGGCAGCTCCATAAAGACATGGTTTGACCGCTTTGGTGTGGGGGAACTTGAATGTCCTGCACAGAGCCCTGTCCTCAACCCTACTGAACACCTTTGGACCTCAACCCTACTGGTACAGAGGAGCTCAAGTGTCCTGGACAGAGCCCTGACCTCAACCCTACTGAACACCTTTGGACCTCAACCCTACTGGTGTGGAGGAACTCAAGTGTCTTGCACAGAGCCCTGACCTCAACCCTACTGAACACCTTTGGACCTCAACCCTACTGGTGTGGAGGAACTCAAGTGTCTTGCACAGAGCCCTGACCTCAACCCTACTGAACACCTTTGGACCTCAACCCTACTGGTGTGGAGGAACTCAAGTGTCTTGCACAGAGCCCTGACCTCAACCCTACTAAACACCTTTGGACCTGAACCCTACTGGTGCAAAGGAACTCAAGTGTCTTGCACAGAGCCCTGACCTCAACCCTACTGAACATCTTTAGACCTCAACCCTACCGGTTCAGAGGAACTCAAGTGTCCCGCACAGAGCCCTGACCTCAACCCTACTGAACACCTTTGGACCTCAACCCTACTGGTGTGGAGGAATTCAAGTGTGCTGTACAGAGCCCTGACCTCAACCCTATTGAACACCTTTAGACCTCAACCCTACTGGTGCAGAGGAACTCAAGTGTCCTGCACAGAGCCCTCAACCCTACCGAACACCTTTGAGATGAATTGGAATGACCAAATCCACCAATTTGAGACACAGTGGGCCACACAGGGAACCCCATAAAGCAGACCTTGACCTCACCCGCCGAATAAAAATGTAAAATATACTTACCTTACTTCTTGGCTCTCAGCCACTTACTGTAGGTGTCGTTGATGTTACTGGGCCTCACTATGAGATCAATGGAAAGCTAAGGATCCCAAATCCCAAGAATTTCTAGCACAATGCAGGAAAACATTCTCAATGGCTATGGGGTCCTCAGCTCTCCCAGCATCCCATGAGAAGACACAGTGATGTCACCCTCACATAGGTGAGTACATCGTAAGTAATTTACAACTTTTATACTTTGTATAGCTTTTACTGAGTGTGCTTATTCTGGAGGTGGGGGGGTTCCTAAATAAGCAGACTTTGCATTGTCATGCACCTCACATAGATAAGAAATGTAAAGAAACTGAATGATGGTAAAAGAAAAAACTCTTCCAGACTAGTAAAAGCCGATTGGAGTTGGTGTCACGCCATTCTGATACACAGAGGACCTTCCGCCTGTTTTGTAAGCAGAGATCTGTGTTCATAGAGGATTGTATAATATGCAACCACAGAGCAAAATGTTCCTCTGGTAAGATTATGGATCACTGACCTTTATTTCTGTCTTTGTCTGTATTTCCCTTTATTCTTGGAGCGCAGACATGAAATGAGCAGCAATCATGCAGGTACATGCAGGGGCGGACTACCTAAGGCAGAAGAGTAGGTGCTTTTCTATTCAACTTTAACAACTCGTTATAAACATCCACATAGACAAACTATACTCCGTATTATACCAGAAAAAACAACGCCGAACAGATTAAATCAAATATATTACATGGCTCTGTGTGTTTCCGAATGGACACCTGATCATCACACCACTATGACATCCCATTCCAAACCCATGGCTTTTAATTTGGAGTTGCCCCCCTATTGCCATTATTATGGCACTACCAAAAAGTGCCCCCCCTCCCACACACACATACCCACACCATGGCCATTAAAATTGGGTAGCCATGCCCCCAACTATGGCAATTAATATGGAGTTACATCCCCATGACCATTATTATGGAGTTGGCCCCTTTGTGGCTATAACATCCTCCACTCTTCTAAAAAGATGTTCCACAAGATTTTGGAGGGTGTCTGTGTGCCCATTTGTGAGGTCAGCTACTGATGTTGGTTGAGAAGACCTGGCTCACCATCGGCATTCCAATTCACCCCAAAAGTGTTAAGTAGAGTTGAGGTCAGGAATCTCTGCAGGACATTCAGGTTCTTCTCCCATTGCACCCATATGAGCTTGTTGGACATCCCATTCCTAAACCATAGCCCCCCTTTTGTGGCTATACCATCCTCCACTCTTCTGGGAAGACTCTCCACAAATATTGACGGTGTCTGTGAGTTGCACCCATTGTCATCATTATGGCACAACCAAAAAAGCCACCCCCCCCCACACACACACACACCCACGCCATGGCCATTAAAATGGGCTTGCCATGCCACCAACTATGGCAATTAATATGGAGTTGCCACCCCATCCTCATGACCATTACTATGGAGTTGGCCCCCTTGTGGCTATAAAACCATCCACTAAAGATTTTGAAGGGTGTCTATGGGAATTTGTGCCCATTAGTGAGCTCAGGCATTGATGTTGGATGAGAAGTAGGTTGTCATTGGCATTCCAATTCTTCTCAAAGCTCTTTAGTAGGGATGAGATCAGGGCTTCACGTCAAACTGGTCATCCCATGTCTTTATAGGGCTGGCTTTGTACACAGTCATGCTGGAACAGAAAAGGGTCTTCACCAAACTCTTACCACAAGAGGTTGGAAGACCACAATTATCTACAATGTCTTTGTATGATGGAGGATTACCAAGGCCCTACAATGGGAACTCCTGAACTCCATCATTGGATGGGGGGGGGGCTCATACTTTCAGCCATGTAGCATTTATATTTATATCATACAATGTATTTGAAGTGAAAATCATCAGAGCGGTTCTCCTCAGAGGAACATCTTGCTGAGCGGGTTACAAAAATGTTTGTTGATTTGTGGTTGTCTGTGCCGATGCTGTAGGAGTAAGCAAAGTAAGAGTTACAGCTTCTGGAAAGGTTCCCCATTTCATGAATCTGGGCAGAATCTTGTAAGTCTGGCAGGATCTGATCCTTCTTTTTTTGCCTTAACCCTTAGCTGTTCGGTCAGTCTGTATTTCCTCCTTCTCTTTCCTAAGATCTGTTTACTTGAATTTATCTAGCTCTCGCCTTTGTCTCTATGCTTTCCACACCTATGTAGTATTGTCTAGAGGCTACTTCAGGGCTTTCCCTCTACCAGTTGGTGCTGGGGCATTGACTGGGCTTGATATAACTGCGTGTAATGCCGCGTACACACGGTCGTACTTTTCGTCTACAAAATTCAGACAGCCTGTCCGACAGACTTCCGGCAGACTTTCGGTGGACTTGCGGCGGACTTGCGGCCTACTTTCTAACGAACGGACTTGCCTACACACGACCACACAAAAGTCGGTCGGATTCGTACGTGATGACGTACACCGGACTAAAATAAGGAAGTTCATAGCCAGTAGCCAATAGGTGCCCTAGCGTGGCTTTTTGTCCGTCGGACTAGCACACAGACGAGCGGATTTCGGGGTCCGTCGTAGTTACGAAGTAAAGTTTTGAAGCATGTTTCAAATCTAAAGTACGTCGGATTTGAGGCTAAAAAAGTCAGTTGAAAGTCCGGAGAAGCCCACACACGATCGGATTACCAGCCAGCTTTAGTCCGTCAGCGTCCGCTGGACTTTTGTAGACGAAAAGTACGACCGTGTGTACGCGGCATTACTCTGTACTGACCCGAACTACCAGCTCCTGTCTCTTCCTGCTTTTGCACTTCACCCTTCTGACCTTCTGTGATTCCTGATCTGACCCCCATTGGCCTTTGGTTCCTGGTCCTAATAGGGTACCTAGATCAGTTTCCTGTCACCTATTCTAGTTTATTACTAGATTTGTCTCCTGTTTGTCCTAATCCCTGGTCATAACCTGACTTTGCTTCAATTTCATGAGTTCTGTAGCCAACTCCACATCCACTTCTTGGGGTGGCTACGACTTGAGGAGAACCTTCTGCCCCACCTGTAACATAGACTATGTCTACTTACCTGCAGTGATCCCAAACTCAACCTTGAGTCTCTTTTGTTTTCACGCAACATGGTACTTCAGCACAACACTCTGGTAAATATTTGTCTTTGTGGGTCCCTGATCTTCACACAAGTGCCATTTCCCGGACCAAACACACTTGTTACAGGTCTGTCCTGGATATGCACTAGTCTGCTTTCATCAAAGTCCTTTGGTTCAGGAGCTGTAATATCCTCCATCCATAATTCTTCATAGAGGAGCGTAGCACCCTCTGTGTATAGTATAGGAAAATTTAGTTGGGCTTCTCTATAGGCAGATGAGCCAGGTTAATTTGTTTAGAGTTAGCTGGCAGAGCTCTAAGGGCTAAGTCTCTATACTGCCTTTGGATTATTCACACGCTCCTACCGTGTAGTTCTGGACTGATCTCTCACCTTTCTCATGATCATCCCATGAGGCGAAACCTTGCATGGAGCCCCAGACCGAGGACGATTGATGGTTATTTTGCAAATAATTGCTCCAACAGTTGTCTCCTTCTTACTAAACTTCTTGCTGATGGTCTTGTAGCCCATTCCAACCTTGTGCAGGTCTACCATCTTGTCCCTGATGTCCTCTGACAGATCTTTGGTCTTCCCCATGATGGTGAGTATTGAATGGAAGAAAGAGATTCTGTGGACAGGTGTCTTTTATACACATAACGAGTTGTCATTAGGAGAACCTTCTTACATTGACAGGACCACATGAGCACCTTTTTCTTTTTTTTTTAAAAAGCCTATGGCGTGCAAAACACACCCAAAAAACTTTACCCGGTGCATAAAAAATGTGCACACACATAAAGAGTGCTCACAAAAAAAGTGCCACGGGTACACAGATGTGCCAATTCCCTGATCCCCCGGGGCGTTAGGCTCCAGACGGGGACAAAGGTACTTTACTGTGGTCTATCTGGCCGAAACCAGACAGACCCCGTTCTCTGGAGGGCCTGCCGAAACAGGACCCACCCAAGTACTAGGTGGGGCTCCCCCGAAGGGAGACCCCATGAGAGAGGGCGAACTAAGCCAAAAGGCCATGTCCACCCCTTCCCAAGACTTTCAGGGCTGGCCCGAGGACCCGCATCCTTACTCATCGTGCAAAACGTGAAAAAACAAGACGTGACAAACAAACATAGGGTTTCAAATAAATAAAAAAGTGGGGGAAGGGATAGTGGAGAGGAGAGTGAAGAAGTGGCCATTGTGTAAAACAATGACCAGGCCCTCCGGCCAGGAATAAAAAATTCCTCTGGTCCTAGCCAAAAGGCCCGGCCCAAGAGGCAGGTGCAAAAAAAGCTGTGTTATGGTGCAGTGACCGTGGTGCCCAAAATCAAAGTGACTGCCACTCACAGTGATCTTATGGCACCCCTGGACTGCCACTCCAGGGGCACTACCCCATAGGCTTTCAAACCAACCTTGGCCCACAGCCCAGACCACAGCAGCCCCCACCACAGGCAGAAAGGCATGGAGATCCGGCAGCTTGGTGAGAGCCCTTTACCATCAGGCTCCACCGTCGCTCCCATCACTCCTTCCTAATTACATCCAGGAAGTACTAGCCACTCCCCCCCCCTGCATAAGGGGAAGTAAGCGTTCTCTCCCGAATAACTGTCCGTAGCTAGAGCTACCACAATCCAGGCCAGAAGGCCAGGGACCCGACCCTCCAGCCAGACCCATGTGCAGCACCCATCCTCACCAGGAGGTCCTTTCTAGACTGGTTGGGTAGGCCTACTGAAGCCCCCATGGGCAACAGGTGATGACTGTCCCTCAACCGTCTGTCCAGGTCCAATTACGCCATCAGATTTGCATGTGCCCTTCCCTCAATGGTCGGTACAACATCGCCTCCTCTGGCAACTGATAAGAACAGATACTACACTTGATCTTAGCCAAAAGGCAGAGAAGCGATGACCACATGAGCACCTACTGTAGCCAGTCTGTGGGGGCCAGAATTTTCGTTGGTAGGGGTGGAAGTGGCTCAAGAAGAAGCACATTAATTAGAAGCACATTAAGGTCATGGAGTGGCCTAGCCAGTCTCCAGACCTTAATCCTATAGAAAATTTATGGAGGGAGCTGAAACTTGGAGTGGCCAAGCGACAGCCAAGAAACCTTAAAGGATTTAGAGAAGATCTGTAGAGAAGAGTGGACCAAAATCCCTCCTGAGATGTATGCAAACCTGATCACCACCTACAAGAAACGTCTGACCTCTGTGATCACCAACAAGGGTTTCTCCACCAACTACTAAGTCATGTTTTGCTTGGGGATCAAATAACTTATTTTACTTTTCAAACCCTTGTAACAAAGCTTGTCTGGGGACCTGTCCTTTATTTTACAAAAGCAGTCCAAAAAAAAAAAAAAATCAAGCGGCTCACATCATTAAATTTCATATTTCACAGACACAGGAAGGAACCAGGAAGTTATTCTGTAAAGCAGCAAACACAAAGTCCGCATCATCTGCTATTAAAATAGGTGCGTGGGGACTGTTCTTAGTAATATAAAACGTGACCTTGTCTTGCGTCGTCTTGTGTTTTAGATATTATAGGCCTGCTCATTACACCTGTATGCTTTGCTTCTTTTTTTTTTTTTTGGAAAGATGAAAGTAAATGATGTTCAACGATGTAACAATACATCACACGCCCTGCAAAAGCCATCACTGAAGAAGGGACAAGCTGTGGTTAACATAAGAATCACACAATACTAGACGCTCCAATTAGGGGTCAAGGACATTGACATGATCACATAATGCTAGCCAATAAGCAGAATAAAATCTACTGTCTTACCGCAGGATTTTTTTATACATCACAGGATATTGCAGTAGGAACAATAAAATAGGAGAGCTATAGAAAGAAGTGTAAATTAGATGGCTCGATATGGTGGGAAATTCTGTAATAAAGAGGAAAGAGAAAGATTAGTGACAAGTAACAAGCAGTCTCCAGCCTTCGCCACCTGCTGGTTATATCTCAGCACTGCAGTGCACACCTGCCCTAATCAAGAAAGTTTAAATAGTCTGCTGGACATTTAGCCAGTGCCTGTTCATGCCCTTGAATACTCATGTGAATTGTTGGGACTGGTATTATACTCTGATTGTAACTGTTAACTCTGCTATGGTCAGTCATAGCTCTGTCTACCTGACTGGAACCTTAACGTTTTAGGAATGGTTTGCCTAATGACTCTGCCACTGTCTGCTGTTTGCTTTGACCATCTATCTGAGGATTTACAGCAACCCCCCCCCCCCCCAGTGATACAGTAGTCCACCAAACTCCATGATGCGATGGATATCAGAGTCAAGCAAATCAAAAAGGTTTCCTCAGCAACTAAGTACATGTCGGAAACCATGAAATCAGACCGAGACAGGAGTACAGTTAAATCACACTTGTTTAATAATAAAAGTAAAAAGAACAAACGTAGTCAAAGCATAGCCAAAGTTCAGTAACCGGAACGGATAGTCAGCCAAGCCAGAAGTTTGGGATCAACGTAGTGAAACAAGAAGCAGGATCTGGAGCCAGAAGGGATGTCAGCAAAGCAAGTCTTTAAACAGGAACACAGGAGATAGTCTCTGTGATGTTGACCAAGGTGAAGGCAGAGATCCTCTGGACTGGACGGCTTAAGTAGGCAGGGCTGACGAGCAGGATCATCAACAGCTGAGTAACTGTGTAGAGATAGGAGCTGGCAATTAGCCGACAGCTGAGCGGCCAGCTCAGAGAAGGAAGGGCTGAGCCCAGCCCTGACAGTACATCTTAGCCAGTGGCAGCTGGTGCTCAACTTTCTTGGGGGGTGGGGTTATGAGGCGGCCCACGCCCCCCCAGCCAGCCAGTCAGCCAACCAACCACATAACCCACCCCCGGTGCTCGATTGATCGCCGCTTCCCTAGTGGCGCTCAATTACTCGCCAGCCCCACACTTACCCCATCCAGGCCGCGGCTTCAGTGGCTTCCCCCCTTGCGTCTCCTTCCGAGTCCCGGCAGTTGCTTCTCCTCCCTCTCCTCCTCCAGGAGTTAGAACTCGCGGCCAATTGGGTCTTAGGACTCCCGGGCCAATAGGGTCTCAGGACCTGCTTCCTGATTGGCCAGGTGGAAAAACAGGAAGACATTAGCGAATAATAGTTTGCTAATGTCACTCAACTGGGTGGTCTCTGGCGCAGTGCTCTGCGCCAGCCCCCCCCCCCCCCCCCGAGCCCACCCTTTTTTGAAGCCAATTAGAGATTCTGGCTCTGATCATGTGCTAAAAAAAAAAAAAATTGGAATCTATGCGTCCAGCACCCCACATGTAGATTAGGCGCCGGGCGCATGGATTAGGGTGGCGGCACCCCTGCGCCCTGCATGAGCGGCGGCCACTGCTATTAGCTGTATCAAAATATTCCCACCAAAACCAGACTATCGTTACCCAGTAGAGTATGGTAGGTTTACCACATGGGGGACATTAGATCCTATAACACGAAACTAGAAACGTTTAGCAATACTTGGATGCATTGCAATCTCTTTCCCTTAGGATTATGATTAGATTGCATTCCATTGATTTCACCTTTGTCTAAATTTCATCAAGATTAGCATCCAGTTTCACCATGTGGTGCTGGTTAGGCAATATTTGGTTATAAAAAAATATCCACCTGTGAGAAAACCCTTCCCATGTTGCTTTGCAAAGGCATGTGACCCCCCCCCCCCCAAGCTGCAGCAAAATATGGGGGGAAATGACAGCATTATAATCAATACAATAGGCAGGCAACAAATGGGCAATCATTAAAACAAGCAGGCAACTAACAGGCAGTTAGTACGGTATGTAGGCAACAAATGGGCAGATGTTACAATAAATGGGCAACAAATGGACAACCGTTACAATACAGTGCACGGACAATACACAGACAATAAATGGCCGTTCATTACAATATGCATGCGAAAAACGGGCAATTGTGACAATATATGGGCACCAAATAACTTATCATGACAATATGCAGGCAACAACCAGAAGATCATTACAATACACAAACAAGAAACAAGCAATTGTTACAATTGTGCAACAAACAGGCAATATGCGGGCAGCAAACAGGCAGTTGTTTTGATACGCGAGCAACAGATGGGCAGTCATTACAATACATGGGCAATAACATTACATCATTACAATATACAAGCAATCATTGGGCCATCATGATGATAATTGGACAACAAATAAGCAATTGTTACAATTGTGAAACAACCAGGCGATTGTGACAAAATGCGGGCCACAAACAGGCAATTGTTTTGATATGTGGGCAACAAATGGGCAGTCATTACAATACATGGGCAATAAATAGACTATCTTTACAACATACAAGTAAATCAAAGGGCAATCATGATAATAAATGGATGACTAATAAGCAATTGTTACAATTGTGCAACAACTAGGCAATTGTTTTGATATTATGATATCAGCAACAAACAGGCAGTCATTACAGTATATGGGTAATAAATGGGCTATCACTGCTATATACAAGCAACAAAGGTCAATCAGGACAATACATAAAAAACAAACAATAATAACAATTATGCAACAATCAGGCCATTGTGACAATATGCGTGTAACAAACAGGCAATTATTTTGTTATGTGGGCAACAAATGGGCAGTTAATACAATATATGGGCAATCAATGGGCTATCACTGCTATATACAAGCAACAAAGGTCAATCAGGACAATACATGGAAAACAAACAATAATAAAAATATGCAACAAATCAGGCCATTGCGACAATATGTGTGTAACAAACAGGCAATTATTTTGTTATGTGGGCAACAAATGGGCAGTTAATACAATATATGGGCAATCAATGGACTACCATTACAATATGCAAGTGGGCAATCATGACAGTATGTGGACGACAAATAGGTACTTGCTAAAAGGCACATCAACAGCAAACAATCATTACAATAGGTGGGCAGCAAACAAGTAATCATTACAATGTGCAGGCAACGAACAGGCAATAGTTACAATATGCAAGCAACAAACAGGCAATCATTAGATTATATGGGTGAGAATTAGCTATTCATGACAATATGCAGGCAACAAATGGACAGTTGATACAAAAGGCAGGCAATAAGTGGGCAGTCATTACGATATTTGGGCATCAAATAGCTAGCCTTGACAATATCCAAGCAACAAACAGGCAATTATTTCAATACGCAAACAAAAAAACAAGCAATTACAATACATGGGCAATAAATGGACTACCATTACAAAATTAAAGCAACTGAGACAATATGCGGACAATTGCTATAATTCACAGCAGCAAACAGGCAATCTTTGCAATATGTGAGCAACAAACAAGCAATGGGCAACAAGTGGGCAGTCATTACGATATATGGGCATCAAATAGGTAGACATGACAATATACAGGCAACAAACAGGCAATCGTTTCAATACCAAAACAGAAATGAAGCAATTGCTACAACGGTGCAACAAAAAGGCAATTGTGACAGTATGCGGACAACAAGCAGGCAGGTGTTTTGGGGCAATAAACGGGCAGCCATTACAACACATGGGCAATGCATGGACTATTATTACAATATGCAAGCGACAAATGCTCAATTGCGACAATATGCGGGCAACAAATGGATAATTGCTACAATTCACAGCAAAAAAAAAAAAAAAGGGCTATCGTTGTAATATGTGAGCAAGCAGTGGGCATTAAATGGGCAATCGTAACAATACACGGTCTTTGTTACATTATCTAATACCACATTCAATTTTTGGCAGAAGATCAGATCCAGGATTGGTGAAAGGAGCTCCTGTGACTCTCAGGAGACATTTGAAGTCCATCGCAACCTTGAAAACCGCCAAAGAAACCACCTTCATTTCGCCTTCCCCCCGTTCACTTCAATGGGTTTTGCTAAAATTAAGGAACGTTTCCAAAATTTCCAATTTCTTGCCAAAATTTCCGGTGAAGCCGAAACTCTCATTTCTCACTCTTCCCCCAATGCTGATGCTAAATGCTTAGGTACTTTACCAGCCACTGTAAGCTCCTCTCAAGGTCGAACAGACCCTACAGGCATTTTATCTCCATGATCAATAGGCAAGGCGATCTTGCAGGGAAAGTAATACAAGCGCACAAAGAACCCCCTCAGGGGGGAGCAGATTTTATTGGTTAGCGTATATACACACGCCATTATTTCACCTGTGATTCCGTTAAGGGATTTGCGGTTTTAGAGGTCGCTACTTTTTTCAGACCCAGCCCGCTGCGGCGCTGCGCTTATTGTTGTTTATAAAGTTGCTTTTTTTATTAAAGTGGAAGCACTTTAGTTCCCATAGCTGGCTAGTCCTACCTCCCCCCAATCCGCCCCCACCCCCACCCCAGCATGTTTCACACCTTTACAAGTCGAAGGAACTCTGGGGGAAGTCGCGGCGAAACAATGGCACATTTACAGGCCGAGGCTTCAGGCGCGATGGCGAAGTGGTTAAGTCCATCTGGGAGCTCCTGGATTAAATTGCACACAATCAGCTCATGTTCTCACAAAGCTTCTTACAGCTCCACGGCAGAAAAACACAAACATGGAAACAACAGACAAAGATTCAATTTCCTCCACCGCCGCTGCCAGCGACTTCACAAACTGCTCCACTCGAAAAAAAAACAAAAAAAAAAAAAAAAAAACAACCGGGGCGACGCTCGCCGGGCAGGCACGGAGTTCTAGAAAGCTGACATTGTGCATTTCAAAACACAACTTCTAGCAGCAGAAGTCGAAGAAGAAAAAACATTAAAAAAGAGAGAGAGAGAGAGAAAGCCGAAATATATATTTTGCCGTCGCTGGCGGATTTTTGTATAGTCTGCATAACGTAAAATGTAACTACGACTTACACTCCGATTTACATATTCCTAATGTGACTGCCGTAAATTACAGCCAGTGCAAACGGTAAAAGATATTACACATCAAACCGCATCGGAATAAAGCAGAAGTTGGAACCGTACGACTAAGCTGCTAACTCCCGGCTAAATCAGGAAATATTTTTATTTCTAACGAAGTCGTAAAACGCTCAATTATTTTCCTAGGAAGGATTGGGTGGACCAATTTGCACACACCCTGTGTGGGGGTGACTTGATGGACACCTGACCATCGCCCCCCATATGAGCTTGTTGGACATCCCATTCCAGAACCAGAAGAAGGCTGTTGACCCGATACCAAACATGCCTTCTTCTTGGGGTCAACTCCAAAGACCTTCCCAACTTGGGGACCCTACAGATAGCTATGCTATACGGCCAAATGGTTGTAGACACCTGACCATCACCCCCCATATGAGCTTGTTGGACATCCCATTCCAGAACCACAAGAAGGCTGTTGACCCGATACCAAACATGCCTTCTTCTTGGGGTCAACTCCAAAGACCTTCCCAACTTGGGGACCCTACAGATAGCTATGCTATATGGCCGAAAGGTTGTAGACACCTGACCATCACCCCCATATGAGCTTGTTGAACATCCAATTCCAGAACCAGAAGGAGGCTGTTGGCCTTATTTCCAACATGCCTTCGTCTTTGGGTCGTCGTCAGAGAGCTTTTCAACTTGGGGATCCTACAGATAGCTATGCTATATGGCCAACAGGTTATGGACACCTTGCCATCACACATATATGAGCTTGTTGGATATCCCATGCCAGAACCAGAAGGAGGCTGTTGACCTCATTCCCAACATGTCTTCTTGTACAGGTCATCACCAGAGACCTTCTCAAAATAGGGGCCCTACAAATAGCTACAGTATGCTATAGTCAAGTCAAGCTTTATTGTCATTCTACTACTAGTGAGGGCATAGGGTAGAACAAAATGTCGTACCAGGGCCACGGTTCTACATACTAATTAAACATAATTATAAATATACAAAGAATAAAACACAGCGAAGAACTTAAAAATAAAAATAAAATTATAAACCTATACACATCTGGGAACTATGTAACTGTACATATACTGTGTATTTCCAAGAGTCTTTGTAGCAGCAAGTGTTTATAAAAGTGTCTAGTGCATATATACAGTCAAAAGGTTGCAGAGACCTGACCACCACCCTCATATGGGCTTGTTGCACATCCCATTCCAACAAGCAAACTTCTCTGAGTCATTGCCAGAGATCTTCCCAACATGGAGGCCATATGTATAGCTAAGCTATACAGCCAAAAGGTTGTGGACACCTGACCATCACCCACATATGGGCTTGTTGGACATTTCATTCTAAAAGCACAAGGAGGATGCTGGCCTTATTCTCAACATGAATTCTTCTTTGGGTCATTGCCAGAGACCTTCCCAACAGTGGGACACTACAGATAGTTATGCTACATGACCAAAAGGTTGTGGACACCTGACCGTCACCCCCATATAACCTCGTTGGACATCCCATTCCAGAACCAGAAGGAGGCTGTTGGCCTAATTCCAAACATGCCTTCTTCTTGGGGTCATCACCAGAGACCTTCCCAACATTGGGACCATACAGATAGTTATGCTATACGACCAAAAGGTTGTGGACACCTGACCACCAGTCCCATATGAGCTTTTTGCACATCCCATTCTAGAACCAGAAGGAGGTTGTTGGCCTTATTCCCAACATGCCTTCTTTTCTGAAGTCATCGTCAGAGACCTTCCCAACATGGAGGATGGAGGCCATATGTATAGCTAAGCTATGTGGACACCAGTCCATCAACCACATATGGACTTGTTGTCCATATTATTCCAGAACCAAAAGGAGACTGTTGGCCTTATTCCCAACATGCCTTCTTCTTGGGATCATCACCAGAGTCCTTCCCAACATGGGGGCCCTACAGATAGCTACACTATACTGATATGAGTTTGTTGGCCATCCCATTCCAGAGCCAGCAGGAGGCTGTTGGCCTTATTCCCAACATATCTTCTTCTTCTCTGAGTCATTTCCAGAGATCTTCCAGACCTTCCTAACATGGGGACCCTACAGTTAGCTATGCTATATGGCCAAAAGGTTGTGGACACCTGACCATCACCCCCATATGCGCTAGTTGGACATCCCATTCCAGAAGGAGGCTGTTGACCTTATTCCCAACACACCTTCTTCTCTGAGTCATCGCCACAGACCTTCCCAACATGGAGGCCATATGGATAGCTATGCTATATGGACAAAAGTCTGTGGACACCAGACCATCATCCCATATGAACTTGTTGGACATCCTGTTCCAAAACCAGAAGAAGGTTGTTGACCTTATTCCCAACATGCCTTCTTTTTGGGGTCATCATCAGAGACCTTCCCAACATGGGGACCACAACCTGAGAACCTGTATGGGAAGCATGCAATGCATGTTCAATAAAATAAAATAATAAAATAAAAAATGTAATAATAAATAAAATAATAAAATAAAATAAATAATAAATAAAATAATACAAAAAATAATAACTAAAATAATAAAATAGAATAACAATGTAACTGAACATAAACCTAGATGCCAGTAAGGCGAACGTCCTTTTTTTTTTTTGTCAGTAGCGATGTGTCCTGAAGGGTTCTATCCTTCCATATAGACTTTGTTCACAATTATTTTTCATTTTCAGGGAATAGTTCACACTTCCTTTTTCCTCACCTTCCTTCGTTCCCCGAGGGCGTCTGTCACCGCCATTCTTGCCACCTGCTTCACTCAGGTGTGAGGGGGTTTCCATGGTAACGCTCCTCAACTTGCGAATGTTCGAAGGAACACTAATGCTACCCCCCCCCCCCCCCCGTCTTCGTTATTAACCACTTTCTGTCTTGGAGGCATCTTCATGGTTAAAAATTGACACGTAACTCAAGAATGTGAAGAGCCCAAGGCTCAAAAAGACCTGTGACCCGGTATAATCTACTCGTCTCATCTGCAGCCCTTCAAAGGCCCACAACCAAGAATCTACTGTTTATGTTTTTTGTTTTTCTGATACACGGTGTCACTTTTTTCTTTTTTCTTTTTTTTTATCTTCGCTCATCGCACGGGGCGGAATATGACATTGTTTTGAAAGTAGAGTTTTTTGTTTTTTTTCGGTTGTCTTTGCCACCAGCAAGAAGTGTCAGCTAGGCATCAGCAGATCAGAGGACGGGTTCACGGGTTCTCCATTGATAGGGTTGGCCATTGACGTGACATCAATGTTTTTTCGAAAATGCCTTTCTGGCTGGAATGTTAAACAGGTAAAGAATTAATTCCATGAAGATGCAGGTGGCAACTTGGGAGTGTTTTCCAAACAACTCAAGGCCAAAAAACAAGTGACGGTGGGAATTTCACCTTTCTACAAAATATATCTGCAGCTCATAGCAATGATGAGATTTTTTTTTTTTTAAAGCCATATTCCAGGATAAATTCTAAAATGTTTCCATTACTTCACAAAAAAACAAAAGAAACAAAACAAAACAAAACCAAAAAAAAAAGCTCCAGTCTACAATAACGGTAGCTGCTGATTTTTAATAAAGGGTGCTGCTCTTCTGTGAATGGTCCGGAAGTCTTCTGGGACCTATCAAGGAGAACTTCTGCTTCCGATCACCTAAGGCGACCAGAACGGAAGTGAGAGCAGGTACCTGTCAAAATCAGGTACCTGCCCCCCCCCTTCTGGGACCTATCAAGGAGAACTTCTGCTTCCGAACGGAAGTGGGAGCGGGTAACTGTCAAAATCAGGTACCTGCTCTCCCCTCCCCTTCTGGGACCTATCAAGGAGAACTTCTGCTTCCGAACACCTAAGGCGACCAGAATGGAAGTGAGAGCGGGTACCTGTCAAAATCAGGTACCTGCCCCCCCCCCCCCCCTTCTGGGACCTATTAAGGAGAACTTCTGCTTCCGAACGGAAGTGGGAGCGGGTATCTGTCAAAATCAGGTACGCGCTCTCCCCTCCCCTTCTGGGACCTTTCAAGGAGAACTTCTGCTTCCGATCACCTAAGGCGACCAGAACGGAAGTGAGAGCAGGTACCTGTCAAAATCATGTACCTACTCCCCCCCCCCCTTCTGGGACCTATCAAGGAGAACTTCTGCTTCCGAACACCTAAGGCGACCAGAATGGAAGTGGGAGCGGGTACCTGTCAAAATCAGGTACCTGCTCTCCCCTCCCCTTCTGAGACCTATCAAGGAGAACTTCTGCTTCCGAACACCTAAGGCGACCAGAACGGAAGTGAGAGCGGGTACCTGTCAAAATCAGGTACCTGCCCCCCCCCCTTCTGGGACCTATCAAGGAGAACTTCTGCTTCCGAACACCTAAGGCGACCAGAATGGAAGCGGGAGCGGGTACCTGTCAAAATCAGGTACCTGCTCTCCCCTCCCCTTCTGGGACCTATCAAGGAGAACTTCTGCTTCCGATCACCAAAGGCGACCAGAACGGAAGCGGGAGCGGGTACCTGTCAAAATCAGGTACCTGCCCCCCCCCCCCCCCTTCTGGGACCTATCAAGGAGAACTTCTGCTTCCGAACACCTAAGGTGACCAGAATGGAAGCGGGAGCGGGTACCTGTCAAAATCAGGTACGCGCTCCCCCCCCTCCTCCCCAAAAGCTCCAATTCCAAACAGGAGTGCAGGGAGGAGGCCTTAAAGCGGAACATCTTCTTCTTATTATTATTATTTTAAAGTATCTTTTTAATTACTTAATGATGAAGGTAAAAAAACGAATCTTAACATCTAAGCCCAGTTTTGCAACATTGGTAAAACGTACATACACTATATTACCAAAAGTATTGGGACGCCTTGCCTTTACACGCAATGGTATTTCTTCATTAATCACCAAATGTAAGAGAGTTCTTGATCACTGTCCAACAACGTAAGGTAGCGTATTTGCATTCAGCTGAGATGATTGGCTTCCAGTCCTTCTACACCCCAAACTCGCTCATCCATGTCTATATGGACCTTGCTTTGTGCACTGGCCCCAATCATTTGGTGGAGGGGGGATTATGGTGTGGGGGGAGGGGGGATTATGGTGTGGGGGTTGTTCTTCAGGGGTTGGGCTTGGCGCCTTAGTTCCAGTGAAGGGAACTCTTAAGACGTCAGCATACCAAGACATTTTAGACAATTTCATGCCCCCAACTTTGTGGGATCAGTTTGGGGATCCATCGGGCAACGTTTCCCTCCGGGCGACGTCTTCCCCTGGGTCTCCTCCTCTTAGGCATGACGGCGGCTCCCGCTGTACGTCTCCTCCCTCCTCCTCCTCCCTCCTCCTCCCAGGCCAATCGGACCACTTCTCCTTTTGGCCAATCGGAAACGGGTCTCAGACCCGCTTCCTGATTGGCCAGGAGGAGAATTAGTGGGACAATAGCGAATATTCACACAACTGGGTGGGCTTGGGGGGCAGCCTATTAGAACCTCTGGCTCTAATCACATGCTTAAAAAAAAAAAAAACCCTGATTGGAATCCATGGTTCAGTGCCCTGCATGAAGATTAGGGGGTCGGGCGCATGGATAAGGGGGGGAGGGACAGCGCCCGTAATATATGAGCTACCACTGTTCTTTAGAGCATTTCTTAGAGAATAGGTGCAGGTACTCCCCCCCCCTTCCAAGTCAAATCTTTGCTCCGCCCCCTACCCACCTCCGAGCACTGACCCTCGCCCTTTTTATAGAACATAGAACTAAGTATAATGTGTGGTGTTAAGTAGTATGGAATTTGTTAATTATAACAAGAAAAGTGCAAAAAAAAAAAAAATCCCCCGCCAGCCAGCAACATCAGAGCATCCAGCAAACATAGATCCCCCAGTAACAATAACCCCCCAGCAACAATCGATCCACCCCAGCAATAATAGACCCCCACCGGCAACAATAGATCTCACGGCAGCCAGCCTCAGTAGACCCCTCCCTCAACATTAGCTGCATCACAGCAACATAAGACTCCCACAGCAACAATAGACCCCCCCACAACAAAAAAGCCCCCATCAACAATAGATCATTCCTGCAACAATAGATCCCCTGCAACAATATACCACCCCAGCAACAGCAGACCCACTCCTGCACTACTAATACACCCCCACCAGCAACAACAGATCTCCCAGCAGCCAGTGTCAGTAGACCCCTCCCTTAACAGTAGATCTCTCCTGGCACCAATTGACCCCCCCAGCAACATAAGACCACCTCTGCAACGATAGATCCCCCAACAGCAACAATAGACACCCTCCCCCACAACAATAGAGCCCCCCTAGTGACAATAGATCCCACCACAGCCAGCATCAATAGACCCTCCAGCACACCCCAGCACCCCTTGCTGTTTCATACATGCGATGCTGGAGGTGCCGGAACTGCGTTCTGACACGTTCCTGCTGAAAAAAAAGCCCTTGTCTATAGCAGTGGCGGCCCGTCCATACGGGGCGCAGGGGCACCGCCCCCCCTAATCAATGCGCCCGCCCCCTAATCTACATGCAGGGCGCCGGACACATGGATTTCAAAGGTTTTTTTTTTTTTGGAGCATATGATTGGAGCCAGGGGCTCTAATTGGCTTCAAAAAGGGTGGGCTCGGGGCACAGAGCACTGCACCCCGAACTCACCCAGTTTTGTGACAATAGCAAATTAATATTCACTAATGCCTTCCTGCTTCTCTTCCCGGGCCAATCAGGAAGCAGGTCCTGAGTCCCGATTGGCCACGAGTCCTAACTCCTGATTGGCCGGGAGGAGAAGCGGCCACCAGGACTCAGGAGAAGACGCGGGGGGAAGCCGCCATCTGGTTGGGTTAAGTGCAGGGGCTGACGGGCGACGGCTGATCGATCGGCATCGGGGGGAGCGACGATCGATCAAGCGAGCGCCAGGGGAGGGGGGTTTGACAATTGAGCACCAGCTGCCACTGGTCTATAGGGCTATTTTCTCTTCTGCATAAATGCTCTTTTATTATGGGCAGTAGTAGAATACCACATTGTGGACACTAGATGGTGCTGAGGAGCATAAGACATAAAAATGTCTTCGTGACTAGAGATACAATGTAACAATTCTAGAGAAGGTTAGAGGGAATTGGCACTACTGGTAACATTGGTTACATTTATTTGCTAATTCCCACCAGCGTTTGGCGATTTTGATAAGTCAACCCCCACACCCCCACTACCTTAAGGCCAGGGTTATGAGGAAGGGGTCCTTGTCCTCATCAACATGGGTATAAAGTGCTTTGCAGTACCCCCCTCCCCCCATGTTGAGGGCATGTGGCCTGGTATGGCTCCACACACTCATCCCCCCTCTTTCCTACATGCTTGGAGCTGGAAGGAAGTTTGTTCCTTTTAAAAAAATGTATCTTTCTTTTTTTATTTTAGTACAAAGTGTAGAACCCCCCCCCAACCATTGACATAACAAAAGAGGGGAGAACGGTCTAGGCAATATCTGCTGTACTTGTATTAGCTGTTGTATGTTGTCCCCTCAATGCCGTGTTTTCTCTCGGGATCCGCCTGTTGGTAAATGAGATACATGATGAGGATTTTCCCAGTGATGAGAATTGTCCCAATGATGAGGATTATCCCAGTGATGAGGATTGTCCCAGTGATGAGGATTGTCCCAGTGATGAGGATTGTCCCAGTGATGAGGATTGTCCCAGTGATGAGGATTGTCCCAGTGATGAGGATTGTCCCAGTGATGAGGATTATCTTGGTGATGAGGTTTGTCCTCGTGATCAGTGATGAGGATTGTCCCAGTGATGAGGATTGTACCGGTGATTAGGATTGTCCCGGTGATGAGGATTGTCTTGGTGATGAGGATAGTCTCAGTAACGAGGATTGTCTTGGTGATGAGGATTGTCCCAGTGATGAGGATTGTACCGGTGATGAGGATTGTCCCGGTAATGAGGATTGTCTTGGTGATGAGGATAGTCTCAGTAACGAGGATTGTCTTGGTGATGAGGATTGTCCCATTGATGAGGTTTATCTTGGTGATAAGGATTGTCCTCGTGATCAGTGATGAGGATTGTTCCAGTGATGAGGATTGTCCCGGTGATGAGGATTGTCCCGGTGATGAGGATTGTCTCAGTAATGAGGATTGTCCTGGTGATGAGGATTGTCCTGGTGATGAGGATTGTCCCGGTGATGAGGATTGTCTTGGTGATGAGGATTGTCCCGGTGATGAGGATTGTCTTGGTGATGAGGATAGTCTCAGTAACGAGGATTGTCTTGGTGATGAGGATTGTCCCAGTGATGAGGATTGTCCCGGTGATGAGGATTGTCCCGGTGATGAGGATTGTCTTGGTGATGAGGATTGTCCCAGTGATGAGGATTGTCCCGGTGATGAGGATTGTCTTGGTGATGAGGATAGTCTCAGTAACGAGGATTGTCTTGGTGATGAGGATTGTCCCGGCGATGAGGATTGTCCCAGTAATGAGGTTTATCTTGGTGATAAGAATTGTCCCAGTAATGAGGATTATCTTGGTGATGAGGATTGTCCCGGTGATGAGGATTGTCTTGGTGATGAGGATTGTCCCGGTGATGAGGATTGTCCCGGTGATGAGGATTGTCCCGGTGATGAGGATTGTCCCGGTGATGAGGATTGTCTTGGTGATGAGGATTGTCCCGGTGATGAGGATTGTCTTGGTGATGAGGATAGTCTCAGTAACGAGGATTGTCTTGGTGATGAGGATTGTCCCGGTGATGAGGATTGTCCCAGTGATGAGCATTGTCCCGGTGATGAGGATTGTCCTGGTGATGAGGATTGTCCCGGTGATGAGGATAGTCCTGATGATGAGGATTGTCCCGGTGATGAGGATTGTCTTGGTGATGAGGATTGTCCCGGTGATGAGGATTGTCTTGGTGAGGAGGATTGTCCCGGTGATGAGGATTGTCTTGGTGATGAGGATTGTCCCGGTGATGAGGATTGTCCTGGTGATGAGGATTGTCCCGGCGATGAGGATTGTCTTGGTGATGAGGATTGTCCCGGTGATGAGGATTGTCCCGGTGATGAGGATTGTCCCGGTGATGAGGATTGTCTTGGTGATAAGGATAATCTCAGTAACGAGGATTGTCTTGGTGATGAGGATTGTCCTAGTGATGAGGATTGTCCCGGTGATGAGGATTGTCTTGGTGATGAGGATTGTCCCGGTGATGAGGATTGTCTTGGTGATGAGGATTGTCCCGGTGATGAGGATTGTCTTGGTGATGAGGATTGTCCCGGTGATGAGGATTGTCCTGGTGATGAGGATTGTCCCGGCGATGAGGATTGTCCCGGTGATGAGGATTGTCCCGGTGATGAGGATTGTCCCGGTGATGAGGATTGTCTTGGTGATGAGGATTGTCCCGGTGATGAGGATTGTCTTGGTGATGAGGATTGTCTTGGTGATGAGGATTGTCTTAGTAACGAGGATTGTCCCGGTGATGAGGATTGTCCCGGCGATGAGGATTGTCTTGGTGATGAGGATTGTCCCGGTGATGAGGATTGTCTTGGTGATGAGGATTGTCCTGGTGATGAGGATTGTCCCGGCGATGAGGATTGTCCCGGTGATGAGGATTGTCCCGGTGATGAGGATTGTCCCGGTGATGAGGATTGTCTTGGTGATGAGGATTGTCCCGGTGATGAGGATTGTCTTGGTGATGAGGATTGTCTTGGTGATGAGGATTGTCTTAGTAACGAGGATTGTCCCGGTGATGAGGATTGTCCCGGCGATGAGGATTGTCTTGGTGATGAGGATTGTCCCGGTGATGAGGATTGTCTTGGTGATGAGGATTGTCTTGGTGATGAGGATTGTCTTAGTAACGAGGATTGTCCCGGTGATGAGGATTGTCCCGGCGATGAGGATTGTCTTGGTGATGAGGATTGTCCCGGTGATGAGGATTGTCCCGGTGATGAGGATTGTCCCGGTGATGAGGATTGTCTTGGTGATGAGGATTGTCTTAGTAACGAGGATTGTCCCGGTGATGAGGATTGTCCCGGCGATGAGGATTGTCTTGGTGATGAGGATTGTCCCGGTGATGAGGATTGTCCCGGTGATGAGGATTGTCCCGGTGATGAGGATTGTCCCGGTGATGAGGATTGTCCCGGCGATGAGGATTGTCTTGGTGATGAGGATTGTCTTAGTAACGAGGATTGTCCCGGTGATGAGGATTGTCCCGGCGATGAGGATTGTCTTGGTGATGAGGATTGTCCCGGCTCTTCCACAATCATCCCCTCCCAGCTCATCAGCTGTTGATAATAAGCCATTGATCCAGAACACCAATGAAAGGCGGTTTGAGCTCCTCCTCAATTTGTCCACCTAATTGTCTATCAGCGATCTTCATTAAACATTGCGGGTCGGCTGAGGCCTATCGATTAAACAGACGGAAGATAATTCAATTTTCCTCACTCTGGAGAGAACACAGCTCTCGGGGATTCTCCGGGGGAAGGACTCAGAAGATACAGATATTTTAGGAAAATATTCATCTTGTAGGAAGGGTGGAATAGCTGATCTCCTCCTTTTCATTGATCCGATATATTGTTGGGTTTTCCATGGATAACAACAACAGGACATTGAAAGTGATCAGCAAACTTGAGAGTTTTCCCTTCCCCAAGATTCCGAAAATTTAACAAATCGGCAAAATACGTCGGCCATTTAGATGAAATGTGATGGCGGGTATTTCGGTGAAATGCATTGGAATCAATGGGAAAGGAAAAAAAAAGTTGATTTTTGGTGTTTTTTTGAACCCTTTCAGCTCTGGCGCCTGTCCCTTAGGGACCCTGGAGCAATTAATACATTTCCTGTACTGGCCGGTTTATTCAGCGATAACCTTGTCATCGATTGAAGTGAGGTTTTGTTCACACTTGGGCTATTAGGAATCACGGGCAGAATTGCATCGAATTGCAGCAACATGCACAAACAGGGCCGCCATCGGGGGAGGGGGGGTACAGCCCATACACATGTAAGGGGCCTGGGCATCCTGAGGGGCCCGGGCCCCAACCAACCAGTTTTTGCTGGGTCCAACCCCCCCACAGAGCATCCTGCCCAAATACCCAATCAGCCTCCCTGCTAACACAACCGTGCCTCTGATGTACCGATCTTGATGTAAGGCCGCTTTAGGGACCCTGATGTAAGGGGGGCTCTGGGGACCCTGATGTAAGGTCGCATTAGGGACCCTGATGTAAGGGGGGCTCTGGGGGCCTTGAGGTAAGGTCGCTTTAGGGACACTGATGTAAGGGGGGCTCTGGGGACCCTGATGTAAGGTCGCATTAGGGACCCTGATGTAAGGGGGGCTCTGGGGACCCTGATGTAAGGTCGCATTAGGGACCCTGATGTAAGGGGGGCTCTGGGGGCCTTGAGGTAAGGTCGCTTTAGGGACACTGATGTAAAGGGGGCTTTAGGAACCCTGATATAAGGTCGCTTTAGGGACCCTGATGTAAGGGGGGCTCTGGGGACCCTGATGTAAGGGGGGCTCTGGGGACCCTGATGTAACAGGGTGACTTGGGTGATCCTAATGATAGGGGGACTCTGATGTAAGGGGGGAGACTCTGGGAACCCTGATTTAAGGGTGGATCCTGATTAAAGGAGAGGGGCTCTGGGGGACCCTGAAGTATGAGGGACTATAGGGACCCTGGTGTAGGAAGGGACTTCCGGATCCTAATGTAAGGGGAGAATTAGGGACCTTAATGAAAGTGCGGTCTCTGATGTAAGGGCAAACTATGGGGACCCAAATTTAAGGAGGGACAACTCTAGGGACCCTGATGAAAAGGATAAATGACTCTGGGGACACTGATGACAAAAGGGGGGGAACATTGAGGACCCTAATGAAAGGGATAAACTCTGTTGTAAAGGGGCCAGGGGACCCAGGCCTAAAACTATGTAAGGGGCCCCAAAATTTCTGATGGCTAAGGGGGTCAGTCCCTCGCTGGGCATATTCTTCTCAGTGCCAGTTTTTGGGCTTCCTTATCGGCTGGGGGAGGGGGGGCGGCAGCCCTGCTCATCCTGGCGCTCAGAGACCGGCCTGGCTCCGTAAGCTGTAAGCTGTAAGGAAAGTCAGGCTGGGGAGGAAAGGGCTAGAGGATGTTGGACGTCCTCCATGCAGAAGATAAGGCGAGCTCTACAGTATCTAGCTTTCCTTATGTTCCCTCATTTATACACATCTGGCTGCAGTATCAATGGGATTTGTTCCATGTGTTACTTTGTTAAATGAATAAGAAAGGTTCCTCCTATAGAAGTGTGTGGGAGGAATATTTGATGGCGGTGACATTTAGAGATAATCATAGAGAAGTACATTGTGGAGGGAACAAAGGACACCTTGGAAATAAATGACGAAGCACAAAGTCACCTTCACCGTTCGCTGAAAAATGAACATTCATGGAAATGGCAGCACAAGGGAACATCGAACGTTCAACCTTCCGTGATTTATGGATCGAAATCTGGAGGAATCTTCTGCAATCCCGTCCTCTACGTCCCAACTGCCCCGATCTTCTGTCTGGTGACATTGCAAAGTGCGTCGTATCGATCCCCCTGCTGATCAATAAACGGCCAATCATCTTAAAGGCGTCCAGACGCAGGAAATTATTATTTGTTAGAGACCAAATCACGGAAATAGATATGTGATCAGACAGACCTTCAGAACCACCTCCATGGTCCCACCATATGGTCCAGGGTCTAAATATGACTGTCCAATCACATAGCCACTGGAGTCAGACCCGCTAATGAACAGACCTGGTCAGACACGCCCCCTACCCTTCTCCGCAACACAAGTCTGAGGGAGGACGCTTACACTGAGGGGTGTGGCTGCTACTCAGCTCTGCCAGTAAAGAGCAAGTAACACTACTCAGCTCTGCCAGTACAGAGCAAGTAACACTACTCAGCTATGCCAGTACAGAGCAAGTAACACTACTCAGTTCTGCCAACACAGAGCAGGTAACACTACTCAGCTATGCCAGTACAGAGCAAGTAACACTACTCAGCTCTGCCAACACAGAGCAAGTAACACTACTCAGCTCTGCCAGTAGAGAGCAAGTAACACTATGCAACTCTGCCAACACAGAGCAAGTAACACTACTCAGCTCTGCCAGTACAGAGCAAGTAACACTACTCAGCTCTGCCAACACAGAGCAAGTAACACTACTCAGCTATGCCAGTACAGAGCAAGTAACACTACTCAGCTCTGCCAACACAGAGCAAGTAACACTACTCAGCTCTGCCAGTACAGAGCAAGTAACACTACTCAGCTCTGCCAGTACAGAGCAAGTAACACTACTCAGCTCTGCCCCACTATCAGGGAATGAGAGATCCCACCATCAGGGAATGAGATCCCACCATCAGGGAATGAGAGATCCCACCATCAGAGAATGAGAGATCCCACCATCAAGGAATGAGAGATCCCACCATCAGGGAATGAGAGATCCCACCATCAAGGAATGAGAGACCCCACCATCAGGGAATGAGAGACCCCACCATCAGGGAATGAGAGATCCCACCATCAGGGAATGAGAGATCCCACCATCAAGGAATGAGAGATCCCACCATCAGGGAATGAGAGATCCCACCATCAAGGAATGAGAGATCCCACCATCAAGGAATGAGAGACCCCACCATCAGGGAATGAGAGACCCCACCATCAGAGAATGAGAGACCCCACCATCAGGGAATGAGAGACCCCACCATCAGGAAATGAGAGACCCCACCATCAGAGAATGAGAGACCCCACCATCAGGGAATGAGAGACCCCACCATCAGAGAATGAGAGACCCCACCATCAGGAAATGAGAGACCCCACCATCAGGAAATGAGAGACCCCACCATCAGAGAATGAGAGACCCCACCATCAGGGAATGAGAGACCCCACCATCAGGGAATGAGAGACCCCACCATCAGGGAATGAGAGATCCCACCATCAGGGAATGAGAGATCCCACCATCAAGGAATGAGAGACCCCACCATCAGGGAATGAGAGATCCCACCATCAGGGAATGAGAGATCCCACCATCAGGGAATGAGAGACCCCACCATCAGGGAATGAGAGACCCCACCATCAGGAAATGAGAGACCCCACCATCAGGGAATGAGAGATCCCACCATCAGGGAATGAGAGACCCCACCATCAGGAAATGAGAGACCCCACCATCAGGGAATGAGAGACCCCACCATCAGGGAACGAGAGACCCCACCATCAGGAAATGAGAGACCCCACCATCAGGGAATGAGAGACCCCACCATCAGGAAATGAGAGACCCCACCATCAGGGAATGAGAGACCCCACCATCAGAGAATGAGAGATCCCACCATCAGAGAATGAGAGATCCCACCATCAGGGAATGAGAGACCCCACCATCAGGGAATGAGAGATCCCACCGTCAGGGAATGAGAGACCCCACCATCAGGGAATGAGAGATCCCACCATCAGGGAATGAGAGACCCCCCCATCAGGGAATGAGAGATCCCACCGTCAGGGAATGAGAGACCCCACCATCAGGGAATGAGAGATCCCACCATCAGGGAATGAGAGATCCCACCATCAGGGAATGAGAGACCCCACCATCAGGGAATGAGAGATCCCACCATCAGGGAATGAGAGACCCCACCATCAGAGAATGAGAGATCCCACCATCAGGGAATGAGAGACCCCCCCATCAGGGAATGAGAGATCCCACCATCAGGGAATGAGAGACCCCACCATCAGGGAATGAGAGATCCCACCATCAGGGAATGAGAGATCCCACCATCAGGGAATGAGAGACCCCACCATCAGAGAATGAGAGATCCCACCATCAGGGAATGAGAGATCCCACCATCAGGGAATGAGAGACCCCACCATCAGGGAATGAGAGATCCCACCATCAAGGAATGAGAGATCCCACCATCAAGGAATGAGAGACCCCACCATCAGGAAATGAGAGACCCCACCATCAGGGAATGAGAGACCCCACCATCAGAGAATGAGAGACCCCACCATCAGGGAATGAGAGACCCCACCATCAGGAAATGAGAGACCCCACCATCAGAGAATGAGAGACCCCACCATCAGGGAATGAGAGACCCCACCATCAGAGAATGAGAGACCCCACCATCAGGAAATGAGAGACCCCACCATCAGGAAATGAGAGACCCCACCATCAGAGAATGAGAGACCCCACCATCAGGGAATGAGAGACCCCACCATCAGGGAATGAGAGACCCCACCATCAGGGAATGAGAGATCCCACCATCAGGGAATGAGAGATCCCACCATCAAGGAATGAGAGACCCCACCATCAGGGAATGAGAGATCCCACCATCAGGGAATGAGAGATCCCACCATCAGGGAATGAGAGACCCCACCATCAGGGAATGAGAGACCCCACCATCAGGAAATGAGAGACCCCACCATCAGGGAATGAGAGATCCCACCATCAGGGAATGAGAGACCCCACCATCAGGAAATGAGAGACCCCACCATCAGGGAATGAGAGACCCCACCATCAGGGAACGAGAGACCCCACCATCAGGAAATGAGAGACCCCACCATCAGGGAATGAGAGATCCCACCATCAGGGAATGAGAGACCCCACCATCAGGAAATGAGAGACCCCACCATCAGGGAATGAGAGACCCCACCATCAGAGAATGAGAGATCCCACCATCAGAGAATGAGAGATCCCACCATCAGGGAATGAGAGACCCCACCATCAGGAAATGAGAGACCCCACCATCAGGAAATGAGAGACCCCACCATCAGGGAATGAGAGATCCCACAGTCAGGGAATGAGAGACCCCACCATCAGAGAATGAGAGATCCCACCATCAGGGAATGAGAGACCCCCCATCAGGGAATGAGAGATCCCACCGTCAGGGAATGAGAGACCCCACCATCAGGGAATGAGAGATCCCACCATCAGGGAATGAGAGATCCCACCATCAGGGAATGAGAGACCCCACCATCAGGGAATGAGAGATCCCACCATCAGGGAATGAGAGATCCCACCATCAGGGAATGAGAGACCCCACCATCAGAGAATGAGAGATCCCACCATCAGGGAATGAGAGACCCCCCCCATCAGGGAATGAGAGATCCCACCATCAGGGAATGAGAGATCCCACCATCAGGGAATGAGAGATCCCACCATCAGGGAATGAGAGATCCCACCATCAGGGAATGAGAGACCCCACCATCAAGGAATGAGAGATCCCACCATCAGGGAATGAGAGATCCCACCATCAAGGAATGAGAGATCCCACCATCAGGGAATGAGAGACCCCACCATCAGAGAATAAGAGACCCCACCATCAGAGAATGAGAGACCCCACCATCAGGGAATGAGAGATCCCACCATCAGGGAATGAGAGACCCCACCATCAGGGAATGAGAGATCACCATCAAGGAATGAGAGACCCCACCATCAGGGAATGAGAGACCCCACCATCAGGGAATGAGAGACCCCACCATCAGGGAATGAGAGATCCCACCATCAGGGAATGAGAGACCCCACCATCAGGGAATGAGAGACCCCACCATCAGGGAATGAGAGACCCCACTAATGAGGTCACTGTACTCCAATGGCCTCCATACTCATCACATCTCATCCAATAGAGCACCTTTGGGATGTGATGGAACGGGAGATTGGCATCATGGATGTGCAGCCAACAAATCTGCAGCAACTATGTGATGTTATCAGTTCACTATGGAGCAAAATCTCTGAGGAACGTTTCCAACACCTTGAAGGCAAAAGGGGGTCCAACCCGCTACTAGCAAGGAGGACCTAATAAAGGGGATCCAACCCGCTACTAGCAAGGAGGACCTAATAAAGGGGATCCAACCCGCTACTAGCAAGGGGGACCTAATAAAGGGGGTCCAACCCACTACTAGCAAGGAGGACCTAATAAAGGGGGTCCAACCCACTACTAGCAAGGTTGACCTAATAAAGGGGGTCCAACCCGCTACTAGCAAGGAGGACCTAATAAAGGGGGTCCAACCCACTACTAGCAAGGAGGACCTAATAAAGGGGATCCAACCCGCTACTAGCAAGGAGGACCTAATAAAGGGGGTCCAACCCACTACTAGCAAGGAGGACCTAATAAAGGGGATCCAACCCGCTACTAGCAAGGTGGACCTAATAAAGGGGATCCAAACCACTACTAGCAAGGAGGACCTAATAAAGGGGGTCCAACCCGCTACTAGCAAGAAGGACCTAATAAAGGGGGTCCAACCCACTACTAGCAAGAAGGACCCAATAAAGTGGCATCTGAGTGTATGTGGCACTTCGGAGTAGAGTTGCCACCTCATCGCTTTCAGCCCAGCACAGATGAATTACTCGGGTTCTGAGGATAATTGAAGGCAACAAGTGAGATTAATTAGCACCGTAATCAGCCACAGAACCTGTGTAATAACGTGTTTGGTTTTAAAGGGATGAGGTGCCAACCTGGGGGGTGTTACGGCCAACCCGTCCTCCTGCCCCATATATATGTATAACTGTCATAGAGGGGTTAATGATATATTAATGATTACAGAACTGCATTGATCTGTGTCCTTTGTAGGGGCCTGGAGCTCACCTGTGCACAGTGTCACCTGACCCCGGCCTTCTCAGCTTACCTTGTTTTCGGAGGTCCCAGGCGTTTACCACAACCTACTATGTCTTCAGACCCGTCACCCACATCCATACATGATCTCCCTTATCTTCTACACATTCAGGTTTATTGTAACAACTTCCAGAAATGTCTCTTTAATTCTATAGCTTGGGATGTTTCTGTTTAGATCGGCGAATTGCTTGTGCAATGTGTAGCGCCGTGCTTGGGGGGGGGGGAGGGGAACCATTCAAAACCTGGAGAGAAGAATGTCAACTTCAGCATCAATTAGACGGGAGAAATCAAATACTGAATTATTAAGTGTAATTACAGGCAGGATTACTTCAATAGGCAGAGTAATTTTACAGATGATTGCTGGAATACATGAGACAAAGGAGTTCCTTTAATCTTTCCGGCAAATCTATTTATACCACAAGAATGCTTGCAGTGTATACTTTGTGTTTGGATGGAGATGGGGAGATAGATATAGTTAGATTACTCGAGATAAAGGATTCTTTTTTTCTAGGACATTATTGGTAGGATAGCAGGTGAATAGGGGGGATAGGTTCCATAGTCTTTGCTAAGGGCAAGGACAGGTGTTCACATGGGGGCGTTCAACCTTGACCTTCTCGTGGGTGAAGCTTGGACATGTTTGTGGACATCTGGGATAGGTTCCATAGTCTTTGCTAAGGGCAAGGGCAGGTTTTCATATGGGGGCGTTCAACCTTGACCTTCTCATGGGTAAAGCTTGGACATGTTTGTGGACATCTGGGATAGGTTCCATAGTCTTTGCTAAGGGCAAGGACAGGTGTTCACATGGGGGCGTTCAACCTTGACCTTCTCGTGGGTGAAGCTTGGACATGTTTGTGGACATCTGGGATAGGTTCCATAGTCTTTGCTAAGGGCAAGGGCAGGTTTTCATATGGGGGCGTTCAACCTTGACCTTCTCATGGGTAAAGCTTGGACATGTTTGTGGACATCTGGGATAGGTTCCATAGTCTTTGCTAAGGGCAAGAACAGGTGTTCACATAGGGGCGTTCAACCTTGACCTTCTCGTGGGTAAAGCTTAGACATGTTTGTGGACATCTGGGATAGGTTCCATAGTCTTTGCTAAGGGCAAGGACAGGTTTTCACATGGGGGCATTCAACCTTGACCTTCTCATGGGTAAAGCTTAGACATGTTTGTGGACATCTGGGATAGGTTCCATAGTCTTTGCTAAGGGCAAGGACAGGTGTTCACATGAGGGCGTTCAACCTTGACCTTCTCGTGGGTAAAGCTTGGACATGTTTGTGGACATCTGGGATAGGTTCCATAGTCTTTGCTAAGGGCAAGGACAGGTTTTCATATGGGGGCGTTCAACCTTGACCTTCTCGTGGGTAAAGCTTGGACATGTTTGTGGACATCTGGGATAGGTTCCATAGTCTTTGCTAAGGGCAAGGACAGGTTTTCACATGGGGGCGTTCAACCTTGACCTTCTCGTGGGTGAAGCTTGGACATGTTTGTGGACATCTGGCCATCACAACGTCACCTACATGATGGTTTGATGTCCACAAACATGTCAAAACTTCACTCATAGGAAGGTCAAGGATGAATGTCCCCATGTGAAAACCCATTCTTGCTCTTACAAAAGACTACAAAAGCTATTCCCTTTTCACCTGCTATTTGATATGAGTAGCTGTGATGGTTCACAAGCTTGTGGTCTTCTGGGAAGGCTTTGTACTGATGTTGGGCTGAGAAGACCTAACTCACAATGGGCATTCCAATTAATCCCAAAGAACTAAGATCAGGACTCATACACCTGCTGCAGCTTGGTAGGTAATGACATCTCATTCCAAGACCATGGCCATTAATATGGAATTGCCCCCCTTTTGTGGCTATAACATCCTCCACTCTTCTGGGAAGGCTTTCCGCAAGATTTTGGAGGGCGTCTGTGGGGACTTGTGCCCATTTGTGAGGTCAGGTACTGATGCTGGATGAGAAGACCTGGCTCACCATCGGCGTTCCAGTTCATTCCAAATGTGTTCAGTAGGGTTGAGGTCAGGGCTCTGACTTCCCCCTTCCATCATGCCTGTTTAAGCTTGGTAGACATTCTATTCTAAAACCACAACCATTAATATGGAGTTGCTCCTCTTTGTGACATGCTCCACCCTTCTAGGAAGACTTTCTATAAGATTTTGGAGTTTCCATGGGAATTTGTGCCCACCTGTGAGGTCAGGTTCTGATGTTGAATGAGAAGACCTGGCTTGTCATCAGGGTTCCAATTCATCCTAAAGCTGTTCAGTAGGGTTAAGGTCAGGGTTCTGTACAGGACACTGGAGTTCAACCACCCATCACACTTATATGAGCTTGTTGTATGTCCCATTCCCAAACCATAATCACTAATATTGAGTTGTCCCCTTTGTGGCTATAACATCCTCTTCTGGGAAGGCTTTCCACAAGATTTAGGAGGGTGTCTGTGGGATATAGTGTTCATTGTGAGGTCAGGCACTGATGTTGGATGAAAAAACCTGGCCTACAATCGACATTCCAATTTATCCTAAATGTGTTCAGTAGAGTTGAGGTCAGGGCTCTCTGCAGGATACTCGAGTTCCTCCATGACCTCAAACCTACTGAACACCTTTGGGATGAGAAGATTTGATCCCAAAAGGGTTCAATAGAGTTGAGGGTAGGTACTGATGTTGGATGAGAAGAAAAGATCCCAAAGGTCTTTCAAAAGTAGGGTTGAGGTCAGGGATCTGTGCAGGACACTTGAGTTCTTTCACACCAAACTGCTCTCACCATGTTTTTATGGAGCTGGCTTTGTACACAGGTGTACAATCATGCTGGAACAGAAAAGGGCCTTCACGAAAACGTTACCACAAGGTTGGAGAGCCCAATTGTCTAAAATGTCTTTGTATGTTGCAGTATTACCAGGACCCTCCACTGGAAAAACTTGAACTCCATATCCATATAGTGTAAAGCAGTGGTTCTCAGCCTCAGTCCTCAAGTACCTCCAACCGGCCATGTTTTGGGATCTTCCCTTAGATAAAATAGCTCTTATCAATACCATGTCATTGATATGGATTTAAAGCAGCTGTGCAAAGTAAAGGAAAACCTGAAAACATGGCCCGTTGGGGGTACTTGAGGACTGAGGTTGAGAACCACTGGTGTAAAGGATGCCTCTGAATCAGGCATTTCATGTTTTTTTGGGCTATATGTGGCCCTCCTGCTGCATTGTTGGGACCCTTGATTCTCCACTACGTGGAACAGCAACACCCTTCAGGGCCCAAAGTCCTAGGTACAACTCAACTATAAACATAAAAAAAAGAACTGTTCTCTGGACTTCTACTTACCCAATTCCTAAATAGACAACCAAAAATATACACAGCTGTAGATTAAATCCCATTAAAGATTTGTTTATTTATACAAAATTAAAATTACATACCATGGTACATAAAAACATTCTGGATGATTGGACAGGTGGTTGGTGAGACATCCTTTATATAAACTACCGTAGTAGAGCAACCTGCCGAAAGAGCCTGTATCTTCAATGTATATAAATGATCAACCTAAACCAACATTATGAGCTGTCAATGGGCGATGAACGCATCTTTGGGACCCTCAGCTGCGTTAAAAGTAGATGTAAACCCTAAACGGTTGATATTTAGTTTGGCAAGGCACTGCGTATCATACATTGCCACATTTTTCCTTTTAGTGAATCCTTATTATTTTAACCTTACTATAGTAATACTGGGTAGGGCTTCCCTCAGTTCTTTGTGGCATGGTTTCCACATTCCACAAACATTCCTTTGGGATTCTGCTCCATGTTGACATAGTCAGCTGCATATTATTGCTTCAAATCTCCCATTCGTCCACATCTCAGAGGTGTTCTCCTGGATTCAGATCTGGTGACTGGCCTACCATGAGTGGACATTCATTGGACAAGGCTAAACTTTTCCAGTCTCTATCAGTCCCGTCTTGGTGATTCTGAGTCCATTGCAGCCTCAGCTTTCTGTTCTTGGTTGACAAGAGTGGAACCCATGGTGGTCTTCTGCTCTTGTAGACCATCCACCTCAAGGTTCCACGCATTGTACACATTGAGATGTTTCTTTTCCTTTTACAACATACCTATTTGTTTAACCTTACTATATTAATACTGGGTAGGGCTTCCCTCAGTTCTTCGTGGCATGGATTCAAAATTCCACAAACATTCCTTTAAGATTCTGCTCCATGTTGACATAGATTTGTCAGCTGCGTATTAATGCTGCAGATTTTCTGTTCTTCCACATCCCAAAGGTGTTTTACTGGATTCGGATCTGGTGACTGGTCTGCCATCTGTGGAGATTCATCAGACAAGGCTACATGTTTCCATTCTCTATCTGTCCAGTTTCAATGATCATGAGACCATTGCAGCCTCAGCTTTCTATTCCAGGCTGACAGGGGTGGAACCCATGGTGGTCTTCTGCTGTTGTAGACCATCCACCTCAAGTTTCCACACATTGAACATTCTGAAATGTTTTTTTTTCCTTTTAGAAAATATTTATTTGTTTAACCTTACTGTTCTAATACAGGGTAGGGCTTCCCTCAGTTCTTCGTGGCATGGATTCCACATCCCACAAACATTCCTTTTGAGATTCTACTCCATGTTGACATAGATTTGTCAACTGCATACATTTTTCTAGTCTCAATCTGTCCAGTTTAATGATCCTGAGTCTATTGTAATCTTAGCTTTCTGTTCTTGGTGGACAAGAGTGGAATCCAACGTGGTCTTCGGCTCTTGTAGACTATTCATTTATTTTCCAGTCCAGTCCAGTTTTTGTGATCCTGAGTCCATTGCAGCCTCAGATTTCTATTCTTGACTGACAGGAGTGGAGCCCATGTTGGTCTTCTGCTGTTGTAGAGCAGTGTTTCTCAACTCCAGTCCTCGAGGCGCCCCAACAGGTCATGTTTTCAGGCTCTCCATTTTTTTGCACAGGTGATTTGATCAGTTTCACTGCCTTAGTATTCACCACAGCCGTTTCATCTGAGGGAAATCCTGAAAACATGACCTGTTGGGGCGCCTTGAGGACTGGAGTTGAGAAAAATTGTTGTAGAGCATCCACCTCAAGATTCCATGTGTTGCACATTCGAGGATGTTTTTATTTTCAATCCAGTTGCAAAGAGCCATTATCTGACCTACCATAGCGTTTCTGTCAGTCTGGTCATTCTCCTCTGACCTCTCTCAAGACACTTCCATGTACAGAACTGATGCTCAATGGTTTTTTCTAATTTAATTTTTTTTATTTTGTACACCATTCTGAGAAAAACTCTAGAGACTGCTGTGTGTGAAAATCCTAGAGATCGGCACTTACAGCAATTCCCCAACCAACCAAATCATCCCACGGCCAAAATCACATTATTTCCACACCCTGGTGTTGGTTGTGAACAGTAATCGGAGCTCCTGACCTGTATCTGTGTGGTTCCATGCATGAATAAGCTGGTGTACAGGTGTTCCTAATAAATTGCTCAGTGAGTGTATATAGCAATGAGTACAATGGGAGCAGGCTTACTAGGCTGCCTAGCTGGAATAAGCGTAAGAGAATTTTTGTATTGTTCATAGTATCGCCTTACCTCCAATGCGTCTCCTTTTTTGCTAGCTTTAGGATTTTGTTGATCAGCTGTTGTTTCCTTTGCTTTTTTTGGATTCAGTACAAGAGAACACTGGGTGTCTTCAGCTGCCTTGAGCAAATTTAGGATCTGGTGCGAACGTGTAAGAAAGATGGGGGTGGGGGTGCCTCCAGGTAAACCTACTCTCAGTTGACCACTGGTGCAGACTTCCAATGAAGATACATAATATAGACATTCATTTTCTGGTTTTAAATGTTTGTACCTTACCAGTCATGCATTCCGAGCAGAGTTTACATTACTTTTAGCTGTTTGGTCGCGCTCCCCGAGGTCCTTACGTAGCTACATTCCTCCCATTTACTATTTATGTCTGGATCTGACAGTCATACAAATGCCTGCTGTACTGAGGATGGCCACACACAGATCAATCCTTCATCCATTGTGAGAGGTTAGCGTCTCACTTTTGACAACTTAGTGATGGCAAGGCTATTATGGGGTTCCTAAGACTATTATGGTGTTCCTCCAACGGCTTTTAAACGGGTTCCTAAGGCTATTATGGGAATCCTAAGGCTATTATGGAGTTTCTATGGTGTTCCTAAGGCTATTAAGGGGTTCCCAAAGGTATTATGGGGTCCCTAAGGCTATCACTGGGTTTTTATGGGCTTCCTAAGGCTGGTATGGGCTACCTGTTTGGTTTCTAAGGCCTTTTGTGGGGTGCTTAAGGCTATTGTGGGGTTTCAAAGGCTTTTGTATGGGTTCCTAAGGATATTATGGGGTTCCTAAGGCTATTATGGAGTTTCTATGGTGTTCCTAAAGCTATTAAAGGGTTCCTGTGGGGTTCCCAAAGGTATTATGGGGTTCCTAAGGCTATCATGGAGTTTCTATGGTCTTCCTAAGGCTGGTATGGGCTACCTGTGGGGTTTCTAAGGCTATTGTGGGGTTCCTAAGTCTATTATGGGGCTCCTAAGGCTATTATGGAGTTTCTATGGTGCTCCCAGTGCTATTAAATGGGTTCATGTGGGGTTCTCAAAGGCATTATGGGGTTCCTAAGGCTATTATGGTGTTTCTATGGGCCTCCTAAGACTGTTGTGGGGTACCTGTGGCGTCCCAAAGGTATTATGGGGTTCCTAAGGCTATTATGGGGTTCCTATGGGGCTCTTATGGGGTTCCTGTGGGATTCCTAAGGCTAAGAAATAGAGGGGATGTGTCGCTCTCTCACAAGACATAGTACTGAGGTGTCATTCCCTTGTTGTCAAAATTGCTGCAAAACCCAAGTCACCAATGAGAAAGTAGCACATGCAAGCAGGTGAGAGTTTCTCTCCCTTTTTTGCTCACCAAAGTGACAGATTGCTTTTTGGCCTTTTGGCTAAGATCAAGTGTAGTATCTGTTCTCGTCAGTGTCCAGTAGGGGAGCTTCACCATTATTCTGGCATCCTGGCTGGGATTGATGGCCATATAGTATCCCTGCTAGTATGATGGGGGTCCTAAGGGATATTCTCTGTGAGAAGGAACTTGAATTGAGCATCCGCCAGGTAAGGTGGCGTGGGCAGTACTTACCTAGAGTAGGGGATTCCAAGGTTCCCAGTGCATGGTCAGGGGTCAGGAAGGTGGCGGTATTAAGCATCCTCTTGGGGTGGTGACCCAGGAGTGCTCCTAGGATCAATAGGTTTTATGGTTTTCAATATGGGGACCTTTTTGCACTACTCCTCATTGGCTGGGCCTTTTGGCAGAAACCAGGACAATTTTTGTTACCAGGCCGCAAGGTCTAGCCACTGCACCTGGATTGACACTGGGGTTTCCATTGTGGCTAAGCAGTGGGCACCCCTGGAGGTGGGAACAGAGAGTGCAAGGCTCAAAGAAGCAGGGGTGCCATTTAAGTAGATCCGATCCCTCATCGGATCTACTTGCAGAGGCACTGGCTGAGTAGACGTCAGATGGTCTGTCAAGGCTGATGGCCTGACCTTAGGGTCAGTAAGCTCTGTAAGCTTTGGAGGTGAAGCAAGACTGAGGCAGGGACCACAACCAAGATGGCACCCAAGGCAGGAGAGCGGTCAGACTGGCAGAAGAGGCGTAGTCAGGATTAGAGCCAAGGTCACACAAGGAGGATCAAGTTGGAGGAGAGGCAGGAGCGTAGTCAGGAACAGAGACAGGGTCATACACAGGAACCAGGAAAAGCAGAAAAATAATCAGGAGAGCAAGCCAAGCCAGAGTCATACACAGTTGGTCAGGAGAGGCAGAGTCTTTAAAACAAGCTGGGGATCAAACGAGGAGTCAGGCAGCAGGGAGATCCAGAGACAAGCCGGGTCAGTAGCAGGAGGTCCAATGAATACAGGAAGCAAAAGAACAAGAAGTACAGGTAAGCTGAAGGTCATCCAGCAAACTCTAGTTACTGCTGTCATCCTTATATAGGGCGTTTGGTGGCAGTTCTACACGAGCATGCGCTAGTGCACGCATCTGCGACAGCGTGCACGAGGGCGTGCGTCGGCACAATCCCAATGCGCCTGTGTGCATTCTTGCCCAAACGAGCACGACCATACCAAATATTGGTCAACTGTTCTAGGTCCTCTTTTCATCACATGCACACATCTTTGTTCTGAAGGGCGTCCTGACAGATTGTAGAGTGCGGGTCTTCAGGCCTAACCTAAAGTCTAGTGGGAGGATGTGTGGTCCTTAGGTTCCTTCCTCCACTGCTCTAGGGATTCTCTCTTTGGGAGAGCCCCCCACTCAGAACTCGTTGGTTGGCCTTTGGCTGATCATGAGGAGCTGGGTCAACCGGGCCTTTTGAGCAGGTGGACCTGAGTGGGCCTTACCCCCATCGGGAGTCTTGTGACCTGGGGTGGGGGGGTTCAGGGAAGGGTCCTACCTGTTTCAAGTGCACTGTTTTAGGTGTTCACGCGCACTTTTTAGGTTCACTTCTGGCGTTTCATGGCAGATAGTATTGGCAGCATGACATGGCCCTTAGGCACATAGGTGGTTCAAATCGCGTATGTGTGAACCTTAGAGCCTTAGAGCTTTAGAGCCTTAGAGAGAAGAGTTAAATCTTCACAGATGCTCCTTTCCGACTCGTTCTCTTTAATGACTTTGTATCTCTCAAGCTGCAAACAAGAGACTCCATGGAAGGAGGCGAGACTCTGGTTCTCTTGCCGTAGTTCATCCAGAAGGGCCGTCTTTCAATAATGTAATGTTTGGCTCCATTCAAGGCTCATTTTTACACGATCAATAACCAATTTATATTTCATCCATACCGGTGCATTTGCTGATGTTATCTGCTTTTTAAACAATAAGATGAATTTATATTTTATGTTGCCGAAGAATCTGGAGCGTTAAGTGGCGGCTATTAAACATCTCTTTTTCCTTTTCTGAGAACCTCAGATGTTTGGCCAGACTTCCTGACAACCCCGAGCCTGACAGTCACATCGGAGAAGGACAATAACTTTTATCTGTGTGTCGTCCCCCCCCCCCCCCGGCGGTTTGATGGTGTTTACCGGTATACGGCTTTTTTTTTGTCTGAACCGGAAGACAGCCATCTGTTTTATCTAATGAAGAGCTTTAATTCGAGGAAAAACAAAAAAGATGCCGGCACACGTTCCTATCCTCCGAAGGGTCCTTCGTTGTTGAAGCTTCCAAGTGCCACTACAAACCAAGCTTGTCTTACGTGTTTTGGTGGGACTAAGGCCCATTCGGGCTGAAACGCATAAGTGATGGTTGGTTAGTGCTAGTAAAGAACAATTTGGAGGGTTGGAGCGTGTACCGGCATCTTCTTGTTTTAATTTGGATTATATTGGAGATGGAGAGTTCTTCTCCATGCATCGTAGAGTTGATAAACTTGACAACTGGATCAAAGAAAAAAACTTTTTTCTGCCACTAGATGTCTTCAGCCTAAGGGCCAACAGTAATTCAACCCACGTCCTCTAAACCCAGGACTTCCTGAACCCACCCCCCCTGCCTGTGATTGGACAGTAAAATGAGAGGCAGCATCTTTTTTATCTTTCTTTGGATTATATTGGAGACGCAGACTCTTTGTCCATGCCTGGTAGAGTTGATACGCTTGGTTGTATATGGGGCCGTGTATCCGCACAACTGGATTCAAGAAAAAAATAACTTTTATTTTCTCCCACTAGATGTCCTCAGTCCTAATGGCCAGCATCATTTCAACCCATTTCCTCTGACCCCAGGTTGTTCTAGAACCGCCCCCCAGCCTATGACTGGATAGTAAACCAAGAAGCAGCACAGTGATGGGCTCATCTCTCCGTCACTCTGCCCTCTCCTCCTATCAGCATTCTTTTTGTCAGCACATGAACTGATTGGCTCCTTGTGCTGCTTCTTCCTCTCCTACTCCAGCCCCACTGTATAGTTGATATCAGGTCAAATTCTGGTAATTTGATTGCTAAAAGGACATTTAATGATGTATTAATGGTTATTGGTCTCAGTAAGCCCAGACAACTATCTCCAAGGGCCTTATGCAATGTTGACGTGCCACATGCGCCCCCTAGGCCACTGGTCGTGCACTATGAATGCAGACAATCGATTCTTGGACTTCTTGGCTGGTAGACTGACACACATTGACCGTAGCTGGAAGTCTTTGTATCTAGGAGGGAAGGGGGACAGCTCGGGCCCTTGGTAATGATCAGTCCATCATAGCCCAGACAACTATCTCCAAAGACTCTATGCAAAGTTGACGTGCCACATGCGGCCCCTAGGCCACTGGTCGGGCACCATAATTGTAGACTGTTGATTCTGGGACTTCTTGGCTGGTAGATTGGCACACATTGATCGTAGCTGGAAGTCTTTGTATCTATCAGGGAAGGGGGACAGCTCGGGCCCTTGGTGATGATCAGTCCATCATAGCCCATCATAGCCCAGAAAATTGTCTCCAAGGGCCCTATGCAAAGTTGACGTGCCACATGCGCCTCCTAGGCCACTGGTTGAGCACCATGAATGTAGACAATTGATTCTGGGACTTCCTGGCTGGTAGATTGACACACATTGTATCTAGGAGGGAAGGGGGACAGCTCGGGACCTTGGTGATGATCAGTCCATCATAACCGGGAGGATTACATCTCTGTGACATAGAAAACCCTGCCAATAGACTCATCTTCACTCATCCAGAACCTTCTCCTCTATACTTCCATGGCCTGTCTGCTCTACACTGAGATCTCTCTGCATTAACTTCACGCAATCCCTATCCATTATTCAGCCTCCCCTCCCTTCAAATCGCTATCAAGTGCGAAAAACTGAACCTCGTCACATCTTGTAAGCTGACAACGACCTGAAAGCAGAGATAATACCATGAACACCAATGTATGCCTATGCAACGTTGACGTGCCACATGCACCCCCTAGGCCACTGGTTGGGCACCATATAAAATAGACAATTGATTCTGGGACTTCTTGGCTGGTAGATTGACATACATTGACCGTAGCTGGAAGTCTTTGTATCTAGGAGGGAAGGGGGACAGCTCGGGCCCTTGGTGATGATCAGTCCATCATAGCCCAGACAACTATCTCCAAGGGCCCTATGCAACATTGACGTGCCACATGCGCCCCCTAGGTCACTGGTTGGGCACCATAAATGTAGACTATTGATTCTGGGACTTCCTGACTGGTAGACTGACACACATTGTATCTAGGAGGGAAGGGGGACAGCTCGGGACCTTGGTGATGATCAGTCCATCATAACTGGGAGGATTACATCTCTGTGACATAGAAATCCTTGCCAATAGACTCATCTTCACTCATCCAGAACCTTCTCCTCTATACTTCCATGGCCTGTCTGCTCTACACCGAGATCTCTCTCCATTAACTTCACGCAATCCCTATCCATTATTCAGCCTCCCGTCCCTTCAAATCGCTGTCAAGTGCAAAAAACTGAACCTCGTCACATCTTGTAAGCTGACAATGACCTGAAAGCAGAGATAATATCATGAACACCGATGTATGCCTATGCAACGTTGACGTGCCACATGCGCCCCCTAGGCCACTGGTCGGGCACCATGAATGCAGACAATTGATTCTGGGACTTCTTGGCTGGTAGATTGACATACATTGACCGTAGCTGGAAGTCTTTGTATCTAGGAGGGAAGGGGGACAGCTCGGGCCCTTGGTGATGATCAGTCCATCATAGCCCAGACAACTATCTCCAAGGGCCCTATGTAACGTTGACGTGCCACATGCGCCTCCTAGGCCACTGGTTGAGCACTATGAATGTAGACTATTGATTCTGGGACTTCCTGGCTGGTAGATTGACACACATTGTATCTAGGAGGGAAGGGGGACAGCTCGGGACCTTGGTGATGATCAGTCCATCATAACCGGGAGGATTACATCTCTGTGACATAGAAAACCCTGCCAATAGACTCATCTTCACTCATCCAGAACCTTCTCCTCTATACTTCCATGGCCTGTCTGCTCTACACCGAGATCTCTCTCCATTAACTTCACGCAATCCCTATCCATTATTCAGCCTCCCGTCCTTTTAAATCGCTGTCAAGTGCGAAAAACTGAACCTCGTCACATCTTGTAAGCTGACAACGACCTGAAAGCAGAGATAATATCATGAAAACCGATGTATGCCTATGCAACGTTGATGTGCCACATGCTCCCCCTAGGCCACTGGTCGGCACCATAAATATAGACTATTGATTCAGGGATTCTTGGCTGGTAGATTGACATACATTGACCGTAGCTGGATGTCTTTATATCTAGGAGGGAAGGGGGACAGCTCGGGCCCTTGGTGATGATCAGTCCATCATAGCCCAGACAACTGTCTCCAAGGGCTCTATGCAGCGTTGACATGCCAAATGCGCCCCCTAGGCCGCTGGTCGGGCTCCATAAATGTAGACTATTGATTCTGGGACTTCTTGGCTGGTAGATTGACACACATTGATCGTAGCTGGAAGTCTTTGTATCTAGGAGGGAAGGGGGACAGCTCGGGCCCTTGGTGATGATCAGTCCATCATAGCCCAGACAGCTATCTTCAAGTGCCCTATGCAACGTTGACGTGCCACATGCGCTCCCTAGGCCACTGGTGGGGCACCATAAATGTAGACTATTGATTCTGGGACTTCTTTGCTGGTAGATTGGCACACATTGACCGTAGCTGGAAGTCTTTGTATGTAGGAGGGAAGGGGGACAGCTCGGGCCCTTGGTGATGATCAGTCCATCATAACCGGGAGGATTACATCTCTGTGACATAGAAAACCCTGCCAATAGACTCATCTTCACTCATCCAGAACCTTTTCCTCTATACTTCCATGGCCTGTCTGCTCTACACTGAGATCTCTCTCCATTAACTTCACGCAATCCCTATCCATTATTCAGCCTCCCGTCCCTTCAAATCGCTGTCAAGTGCGAAAAACTGAACCTCGTCACATCTTGTAAGCTGACAACGACCTGAAAGCAGAGATAATATCATGAACACCGATGTATGCCGAGAGTCTCATCCCAGGATCTCTGCTAACTATGTCCATTGAGACCATGCCTGGAATCAGTGATGGGGGGGGGGGGGGCAACTCCTCACTACTCTATCCAACACTAGAAAAATATGTGTTTTATATATATATATATATATATATATATATATATGTATATATATATATATATATACAAATATTGTATTTAGATATATATAGGATATGATAATAAAAAATAAAATGTAAATAAATATATAAATTTAAATAATAAATTATTATTAATAATAATGTACAATAGAATATACAGTAATATAATATTATATATAATTTATTTATTTTATTTATTGCAGGTATCTTTCTAGTGACATCAATTTACTCAGCACTCTATATATATTTAATTATAAAAAAATAAATGTATTAATAATAATGTACAATAGAATATACAATAATATAATATTATATATAATTTATTCATTTTATTTTTTTACAGGTATCTTTCTAGTGTCATTAATTTACTCAGCACTTTATATATATATACATATATATATATATAAAGTGCTGAGTAAATTGATGACACTAGAAAGATACCTGTAAAAAAAAAAAAAAAATTATATATAATATTATATTATTGGATATTCTATTGTGCATTATTATTAATAAATTTATTTTTTATAATATAATTTTTTGTATGTTTATATAGACACTAGAAAGATGCCTGTAAAACAATAAAATAAATAAATTATATATAATATTATATTATTGTATATTCTATTGTACATTATTATTAATAAATTAATTCTTTTATATTATAATTTTTTTATAATTATAATATAATTGTTCATATGTTTATATATATATATATATATATATATATATATATATATATATATATATATATATATATATATATATATATATATATATATATATATATATATATATATATATATATATATATAAAGTGCTGAGTAAATTGATGACACTAGAAAGATACCTGTAAAAAAATAAAAAAAATAAATTATATATAATATTATATTATTGGATATTCTATTGTACATTATTATTAATAAATTAATTTTATTTATAATATAATTTTTCATATGTTTCATATATATATAAACATATGAAAATTATATTATAATTATATTATAATAAAATTAATTTATTAATAATGATGTACAATAGAATATACAAAAATATAATATTATATATAATTTATTTATTTTATTTATTACAGGTATCTTTCTAGTGTCATCAATTACATTATATCATACGTTTATTTTAAGGTCCATAATAGGGCCAATTTAGACAGGAGCCAATTATATGATAATATAAAAAATATATACAATATATAATATATATATATATATATATATATATATATATATATATATATATATATAATTTTTTTAGGACTAACAAGACTCCAGTTCTTTGTGGGGATCCTGCCAAGTTTAGGCACTTCCTGTAAGGGTGACAACGCTCTGTCTGTGTCTCCCAGTTGTGCTCCCGCGTTGTCACCCCGTCACATGGGCTTCCAATGGAGGATACAAGTAGCCGATCCAACGCACATGACACAGACACCGTCCTCTGGTGTCCCCATCAGGAAACCCGCCCTGAGAAATGTCATGCAGCCATCGCTGGAGTGTATGGAGACGGGAAGTAGCTGCAAACAGGCTGCAGGAAATAAGCAGCAATGCTATATTATAAAGTATGAAACATTGGTGAACATTAGTATTATATTAGGAATTAGTAAATTGTTTATAATACAAAACTGCCTGCCAGCGACTGCTTTTTAATAAAAGTCTCTCCTCCGATAGGTGGACACCAGAGACGTCTCCCCCCTCCCCCCTCCGCTGGCTCCGGGAAGGGTTGGGTCCGTTCCTCCAGATGGTCCCTGGCTGTGCAGTGACTGGATTCTGATGCGTTCTGTCGTGCGATGTGCGCCGAGCGCGGCTCTTCTGGTTATCGGGGAGACCCACAGGGGCCTAATTACCATTCTTCTCCTTTCACTCTCACGCACGGAGACATTTAAATTCCTGCCTGAATCAGCTGCCACCTCCCTGTGAAACAAAAAAAAAAAAATTGATTTCCCTAATAGAAAAAAAAACCAATTCTTCCTCGATTACCCTTCAGTGTAACCGTCTGCGCGACGCGGCCTGGACCCCCAACGGGCGCATTTAATAATACGTTCCCGAAACAATTTGTCAAATGTGTTAAATGTTTGCTGTAGTTCACCTAGGACTGTCTCCGTATACTAGAGCCTAGACAGTCCTAGCTGGATAACTAATTATATATACGGTATATATATATAGATAGATAGATAGATAGATAGATAGATAGATAGATAGATAGATAGATAGATAGATAGATAGATAGATAGATAGATAGATCTATCTATCTATCTATATAGATATATATAGATATATATATATAGATATATCTATATAGATAGATATATCTATATATCTATCTATATATATATATCTATATATATATATATATATATATATTTATTAAAAATACATATACAGTATCTGACAAAGGTAAGTACACCCCTCAGTGACATTTTTGCAACTATTTTCTTCTATCTTTTCATGTGACAACACTGAAGAAATGACACTTGTCTACAATGTAAAGTAGTGAGTGTACAGCTTGTATAACAGTGTAAATTTACTGTCCCCTCAAAATAACTCAACACACAGCCATTAATGTCTAAACCGCTGGCCACAAAAGTCAGTACACCCCTAAGTGAAAATCTCCAAATTGGGCCCAAAGTGTCAATATTTTGTGTGGCCGCCATTATTTTCCAGCACTGCCTTAACCCTCTTGGGCATGGAGGTCACCAGAGCTTCACAGGTTGTCACTGGAGTCCTCTTCCCCTCCTCCATGACGACATCACGGAGCTGGTGGATGTTAGAGACCTTGCGCTCCTCCACCTTCCGTTTGAGGATGTCCCACAGATGATCAATAGGGTTTAGGTCTGGAGACATGCTTGGCCAGTCCATCACCTTTACCCTCAGCTTCTTTAGCAAGGCAGTGGTGGTCTTGGAGGTGTGTTTGGGGTGGTTATCATGTTGGAATACTGCCCTGTGGCCCAGTCTCCGAAGGGAGGGGATCATGCTCTGCTTCAGTATGTCACAGTACATGTTGGCATTCATGGTCCCCTCAATGATCTGTAGCCCCCCAGTGCCGGCAGCACTCATGCAGCCCCAGACCATGACACTCCCACCACCATGCTTGACTGTAGACAAGACACACTTGTCTTTGTCCTCCTCACCTGGTTGCCCCCACACACGCTTGTCACCATCTGAACCAAATACGTTTATCTTGGTCTCATCAGACCACAGGACATGGTTCCAGTAATCCGTGTCCTTAGTCTGCTTGTCTTCAACAAACTGTTTGCGGACTTTCTTGTGCATCATCTTTAGAAGGTTTTCTAGTTTTGGCCATTGTGGTCACATGTCGACTTTAACCGCCTCAGCCCAGGAGGAGGCGCTATCTCTAATACACCCCCATTCTGGGCACCTTCTTTGATGCAGTCAAATATACCAATACCCAAAACCTTTATTAAGTTTTTGTTTATTTTGTTAATTTTTGGTTTTTTTTTGTTTTTTCCTTTGGGCTTAGGAACTCCTCTGGCTGATTTATTTGCTGAGAATAATAAATATTGTATTCTGAAGCTGGTATACTTTGCTGATAAATGAGTTGCCTCCTAAACTCAGAGGCTCATATCGTTTCTCTCGGGGGTTGCCTCCTCCCTGTAGAACCTGCATGTCTAGAAGACGGGAACATTTGTTCCAGAAGTTGGAATACCTTGGAGATGGAAAGCAAATAGCAAGGGTGGCCCTACCTTGATTTTGGCATGTGGCCCCAATGCTAAGCTCCCGGATGAAGCAGAGGCGACTGGAGGTGTCCTGAATAAGTCATCTTCGGTGTTCAGAAATGTTAAATATCTGTAGAGATGGCAATAGAGCATTCATCAGAAGGAAATACCCATTAAATATATTTAGAATAAAATAATATAAACAGAGAATATAACATATAATAACATAATATTATATATAATTATATACAGTACACGCAGTAATATATATATATATATAAAAAATAATATGTATCATTATAAAATGTAATCATATAATATAACCTATATTCAAATATTATATATGAATATATACATACAGTGATATCAAATAAAAAAAAATATAATATATTCATATATTATATAATAATAATATACTATTATATTTGAATATGTGCATACAGTAATATATAATATATTATTAAAATAAATAACGAAAAAATGAATAAACAAATAACTAAATAATATACCCTTTATAATGTAATGCATGTAATATAATATATTTATTTATTTCTACATTTATCCCAATAAATATAAGGGAATACTCCCTCACATACAATAATAAAAAAAAAAAAAAAAAATATATATATATATATATATATATATATATATATATATATATATATATAAAATTGCAAAGTACAGTATATACCCTTCTACCCCTTTTATTTAATTATTTATTTTTATGGTTGAACTAGATGGACTTGTGTCTTTTTTTCAACCTATGTAACTATTTCAAGGCACTGTATATATATATATATATATATATATATATATATAATAGTGTAATAATATATTATAATTTTTATGATATAATAATACTATAAATGGAATATATAATAATAAAATAATATTATGATAATAATAATATATATTGGTATTATTTATTTATTTTTATGGTTGAACTAGATTGACTTGTGTCTTTTTTCAACCTGACTAACTACGTAACTATTTCAAGGCACTGTATCTATCTATCTATCTATCTATCTATCTATCTATCTATCTATCTATCTATCTATCTATCTATCTATCTATCTATCTATCTATCTATCTATCTATATATATTTTTTTATAATAGTGTGATGATATATTATAATTTTTATGATATAATAATACTATACATGGAATATATAACAATAAAATAATATTATGATAATAATAATAATTATTGGTATTATTTATTTATTTATTTATAATAAAGAGGGGAGGGTTTTTTTTCAATCTATTTGGCCAGCTGTAAAAACCTAACTGGGTTCCAAACCGTCCCAGACAAAGATCTTCACCAAACTGTTACCACAAGGGGTTGGAAGAGCACAATTGTCTCCAATGTCTTTGTATGGTGGAGGATTGTCCAGGACCCTTCACTGGAGACACCTGAACTCCATCATTTGGTGAGGGGGGAGGGGGGCACATACTTTCGGTCATGCACTAAAGTCATGGAATGTCTTTCTTGTGAATCTCCCACCCAAGCACCATAGTCCCGGTATTTGTATCTAATAATAGTCTTCTCATTCCCTCTCCACCGAGAACAGGAAGGCGCTATTTTGGGGAGCGGGGTTAGACAAATGCCCTGTCATTACTCATTTTGTTTTTAGTAGTGGAAGGCGAGGCAGGAAGAACTCTGGGGATCCCCCCCATAAATCTGAGAGCAATTTGCAGAAATTGGGGTTGTCTGATTTTTTTTTTGTAATGTTTGCTTTCAGGAGGATAATTAGTGGAGCTGTCAAGGGAAAAACAAGCTTATTAGTCTGTAAGGTTAATGGGGAGTCTTTGGGGGCCGATGGGCCCGCTCCCAGCTGCGTGTCACTCAACGTCTGGCCAAAACACGGAAAAAAACCCAGCCAGACCGCTGATTACTAATTGAGTGATAATTTGAGGTTTAATAACTGCAATCTATGGAAAAATAAGAGGACCTGACACATGCTGGTGGGGGGGGGGAGGGTTAAGTCGTATTTAAATCTGACCTCCGGCCTTCCCTTCAGTCTTGCACAGTTGTACCGACTCCTCTCCTGGACTGAAATGGTTTCCTCTGATTTCAATGCACACTGTGAGTTTCTCACCATATGCATTAGAAGCTGCAGCAAGTCAGATAGAGCCCCGCCCTCATTTCCTGGCTGGAGGACATCCAGTATTGTCCACCTTACATTGGTGATCAGTGAGAAGAATGTTCCTTACATTGGTGATCAGTGAGAAGAATGTTCCTTACATTGGTGATCAGTGGGAAGAATGTTCCTTACATTGGTGATCAGTGAGAAGAATGTCCCTTACATTGGTGATCAGTGAGAAGAATGTTCCTTACATTGGTGATCAGTGGGAAGAATGTTCCTTACATTGGTGATAAGTAGGAAGAATGTTCCTTACATTGGTGATCAGTGGGAAGAATGTTCCTTACATTGGTGATCAGTGGGAAGAATGTTCCTTACATTGGTGATCAGTGAGAAGAATGTTCCTTACATTGGTGATAAGTAGGAAGAATGTTCCTTACATTGGTGATCAGTGGGAAGAATGTTCCTTACATTGGTGATCAGTGAGAAGAATGTTCCTTACATTGGTGATCAGTGGGAAGAATGTTCCTTACATTGGTGATCAGTGGGAAGAATGTTCCTTACATTGGTGATCAGTGAGAAGAATATTCTTTACATTGGTGATCAGTGAGAAGAATGTTCCTTACATTGGTGATCAGTGAGAAGAATGTTCCTTACATTGGTGATCAGTGAGAAGAATGTTCCTTACATTGGTGGTCAGTGGGAAGAATGTTCCTTACATTGGTGATCAGTGAGAAGAATGTTCCTTACATTGGTGATCAGTGAGAAGAATGTTCCTTACATTGGTGATCGGTGAGAAGAATGTTCCTTACATTGGTGATCAGTGAGAAGAATGTTCCTTACATTGGTGATCAGTGAGAAGAATGTTCCTTACATTGGTGATCAGTGAGAAGAATGTCTCTTACATTGGTGATCAGTGGGAAGAATGTTCCTTACATTGGTGATCAGTGGGAAGAATGTTCCTTACATTGGTGATCGGTGAGAAGAATGTTCCTTACATTGGTGATCAGTGGGAAGAATGTTCCTTACATTGGTGATCAGTGAGAAGAATGTTCCTTACATTGGTGATCAGTGAGAAGAATGTTCCTTACATTGGTGATCAGTGAGAAGAATGTTCCTTACATTGGTAATCAGTGGGAAGAATGTTCCTTACATTTGTAATCATTGGGAAGGGTTCCCCCCTTGCAGATAGCTAAAAAAACATTGGTGTCCACGGTTGCTTATCTGAGAGGCAAAAGTTGCACATTGTTCACAGAAGCCGTAGCGATGCCTGGGGGAACCTTAGGGTTCCACAGAACCATGGTTGAGAAAGGCTGATCTAGCTCTTCCTTCTTCAGCCTGATTGACCCTGTCCATCCCTTTCATTCATTTGATTTCTGCTCTTTCAATCATGGGGCATCACCTAGGGTGGTTTTAAAAGCAAAGTCCGATGTAAAATTGCTTTGGGTTCAACTTCTGTGTCTTATTGAAAAGTTAGGCTACCTGTGGATGGGGGCAAGTCAGCAGGTGACCATACTGTCTGGGCCGACTGGGTCTACAGAGGTATGTCAATGCATAAAGCGACATTTGAAACAGAACATCATCGATTCATGATTCAAAACTGAGGTGTATGGAAGGCTGGAGGTCCCGCATGGGGGAAACATACCAAGGCGCTTATTTACCTCTATTATGATGATTGAGGTCTGAATATCTGGCATGTTAGCATCTGTTTATTCCTGGTGGTGGAAATTGAAAACTCTCTTGTGCACCGAGGTGAAGGCGGTCCTAAACAGCTACAAAACTGGGCAAATTTGTGTAAATTTGGACGTGTATATACATCGGTCTTTAGTGCCAAGAGTAAGGAAGGGGCACCTAGTCTCATCGTTTTTGAATAAAAACTTACCTGCAAAAAATTTCAGACGTGGTCAACTACTAATTGATGGAGGACAGTGAAAACGTTCCTGTTGACCATGGTGGAGGAGGATCTGAACCGCTACAAAATTGGTCAAATTCGTGTTCATTTTGGATATGTATATACATTCGTCTTTGGTGTTAAGAGTAAGGAATGTTTCGTGGATTTTGAATTGTCTCATTGGTTTTGAAATGAAAGTTAACGGTAAACTATTTCAGACGAGGTCAACCACTAATGCATGGAGGACAGGGCAAATGTTTCTGTTCACCATGGTGGAGGAGGTTGTCAACCACTACAAAATTGGGCAAATTTGTGTAAATTGAGATGTGTATATACATCGGTCTTTGATGTTATGAGTAAGGAAGGAGCACGTCGTCTCATCAGTTTAGAATTCAAGGTTAACGGCAATCTATTTCAGACAAGGTCAACCACTAATGCATGGAGGACAATGCAAATGTTCCTGTTCACCATGGTGGAGGAGGTTGTCAACCACTACAAAATTGGACAAATTTGTGTAAATTGAGATGTGTATATACATTGGTCTTTGATGTTATGAGTAAGGAAGGAGCACGTCGTCTCATCAGTTTAGAATTCAAGGTTAACGGCAAACTATTTCAGACAAGCTCAACTAGTAACTCATGGAAGGCACCGGAAACATTCTTGTTCACCACCATGGAGGTTCTCAACCGCTACAAAATTGATCAAATTTGTGTTAATTTTGAATGTTCATACACATCAATCTTTGGTGTCAAGAGTAAGGAAGGAGCGCGTCGTCTCATTGGTTTTGAATTAAAAGTTAATGGCAAACTATTTCAGACAAGATCAACTACTACCTCATGGAGGACACCGAAAACGTTCATGTTCACCATGGTGGAGGAAGTTCTTAAGCGCTACAAAGCTGGTCAAATTTGTGTTGATTTCGGATGTGTATATACATCGGTCTTTGGTGTCAGGAGTAGGGAAGGAGAGCATCGTCTCATCTGTTTTGAATTAAAAGTTAACGGCAAACTATTTCAGACAAGATCATCTACTAACTCATGGAGGACACCGAAAACGTCCGTTTACCATCGTGGAGGAAGTTCTCAAGGGCTACAATATTGAATTGGTTAAATTTGTTACCTTTTAACAATTGTAGTAAATATTAATAAAGTGTAGTGGTGGAGCAGAAAAAAAAAAAATGGCGATGGGAAATCTTCCAATGGTGACAACTGTCCAAGAGGGAAATCCCCCCTTGACTTCCTGTCGTGTCTCCGGCACAGGAAGTGAAGAGAAGTCTCAGCAGCAAGGTACAGATGAAAGGGGAAAAAAACTGCTAAAAAAGTTTTGGCTCTCTGCACGCCTTAGGAGCTGCCAGCCTTTGTTGCTCCGGCCAAAACCTTCTACTACAACACATTCGACAGTAAAAATCCATTCTCAGCAGAGCAATGCTAAAGCGATTTGTAATAATAATCTGAGCCGTTTGGAGCGATGTCGACCATCCGATACGGGCTCAGGCCCCCCGGTGGGGTTAATTGAGAGCGCCCCCCACCCCTGCCCAGGACACTGGGGTGGACATGTGTATATATAACTAATGGCGCTGTCCCTCTCCAGCTCGGGCTTTTCCTATAACTGCAGGTGTCAGGCTGCCAATATAGTAACAAGTTTTATAGCGAGCAATAAAGTCTGTGTTTGTACAGGCACCGCGAGCTCCCATTAACATATCCCAGGGAAATCCGCCAGCTTACAACAGGCCAAGGCCCGAGGCTGGGGCTGCATTGTATAGTTTTAGCGAATATCAGCAGGCACCTCATCCAAATAAACTTTAGAATGATCCCGAGTCTAACCATGACATTTCTGAGCAAACACGTCTTAGCACAATGCATGGCTGGAACGGGTTTAAGGCTGAACCTGGGACGTATATAAACCTGAACCCAATCCTCCGAGCCTGTTCACCAGCTGGCTTTTTGTAATGACTAACCAAGGAGGCAGTTAATGTGTGGAACCTTCAATTTACATGTATATATAGTATTAATGATATATTTCATATATGGCCTAAAAAAATGTTCCTATACCTGTAGGGTGTGATGTATGGCTTGGCTTAAAGGATAAGTGGGCTTTAAAACAAACTTTTCTCTTTGCCCTGACCTAACTTAACCCATCCTCCCACTTTACAGATGTACATAGTAGTTACCTCCATATGATGGCCACCATACCTATGTTTGTTTACATCCGGCTCTGTAAGTCTTCACTGTGTATTACAACCCCATAGTCTTCTATAGGACCATTCTAAGTCTTCACTGTGCACTACAGCCACATATACTTCTATGGGACTCTTCCTACTACCATATAGACTTCTATGGGTCCGTTCCAAGTCTTCACTGTGCACCACAGCCCCATAGTCTTCTATAGGACCATTCTAAGTCCTCACTGTGCACTACAGCCCCATAGTCTTCTATAGGAGTGTTCCGATAACCACATAGACTGTTATGGGACCGTTCCAAGCCTTCTCTGTGTACTACAGCCCCACAGTCTTCTATAGAACCATTCTAAGTCCTCACTGTGCACTACAGCCCCATAGTCTTCTATAGGAGTGTTCCGATAACCACATAGACTGTTATGGGACCGTTCCAAGCCTTCTCTGTGTACTACAGCCCCACAGTCTTCTATAGAACCATTCTAAGTCCTCACTGTGCACTACAGCCCCATAGTCTTCTATAGGAGTGTTCCAACAACCACATAGACTGTTATGGGACCGTTCCAAGTCTTCACTGTGTACTACAGCCCCATAATCTTGTATAGGACTAAAGCCCCATAGACTTCTATGGGACCTTTCCGTCAGCAACATAGACTTCTATGGGACTGTTCCAAGTCTTCACTGTGCACTATAACCCCATAGAGCTTTATGGGACTGTTCCTACAGCCCCATAGTCTTCTATAGAACCATTCTAAGTCCTCACTGTGCACTACAGCCCCATAGTCTTTTATAGGAGTGTTCCTACAACCACATAGACTTCTATGGGGCCATTCCAAATCTTCACTGTGTACTACAGCCGCATAATCTTCTATAGGACTACAGCCCCATAGACTTCTATGGCACCTTTCCTACAGCAACATAGACTTCTATGGGACTGTTCCAAGTCTTCACTGTGCACTATAACCCCTTAGACCTTTATGAGACTGTTCCTACAGCCCCATAGACTTAGGATCATAGCATAGGATCATTCCAAGTCTTCACTGCTCACTACAACCACATATACTTCTATGGGACCGTTCCAAATCTTCACTGTGTACTACAGCCCCATAGTCTTCTATAAGACTACAGCCACACAGATTTCTATGGGACCGTTCCAAGTGTTCACTGTGTACTACAGCCTTCTAGTCTTCTATGGGACTGTTCTAAGTCTTCACTGCACACTACAGCCCATAGACTTCTATGGGACCTCTCCTACAGCAACATAAACTTCTATGGGACTGTTTCAAGTCTTCACTGTGCACTATAGCCCCATAGACCTTTATGGGACTATTACTACAGCCCCATAGTCTTCTATAGGACCAGTCCAAGTCTTCATTGCTCACTACAGCCACATATACTTCCATAGGACAGTTCCTACACCCACATAGACTTATATGGAACTGTTCCAAGTCTTCACTGCACACTACAGCCCATAGACTTCTATTTGACTTATATGGGACCATTCCAAGAATGTACTGCTCACTACAGCCCTATATACTTCAAAGGGACCATTCCTACATCCACATAGACTTCTATGGGACGTTCCAAGTCTTTACTGCACACTACAGCCCCATAGACTTCTATGGGACCATTCCTAAACCTCAATAGACTTCTATGGGACCATTCCTACACCCCAATAGACTTCTATGGGACTGTTCCTACAGCCACATAGACTTCTATGGGGACGTTCCAAGTCTTCACTGTATACCAAAGCACCATAAACTTCTATGGGACCTTTCTTACAGCAACATAAACTTCTACAGGACCATTGCAAGTCTTCACTGTGCATTAAACACCTATAGTCTTCTATGGGACCATTCCAAGTCTTCACTGAGCACCACAGCCACAGAGACTTCTATGAGACTGTTTCTACAGCCAAATATACTTTTATGGGACTATTCCAAGTCTTTACTGTGCACTACAGCCCCATAGAATTCTATGGGACAGTCTTAATAGCCACATAGACTTCTATGGGACTGTTCCAAGTCTTCAGTGTGCACTCCAGCCACATACACAGTACTTCTATCTGACTGTTCTTACAGCCACATAATGATTCTATGGGACTGTTCCAAGCCTTCACTGTGCACTACAAACCCAGAGAGTTTTTTGGGACTGTTTCAAGTCTTCATTGTGCACTACAGCCCCATAGACTTCTATGGGACCTTTCCTACAGCAACATAGACTTCTATTGGACTGTTCCAAGTCTTCACTGTGCACTGCAGCCCCATAGTCTTCTATGGGAACGCTCCAAATCTTCACTGTGCACCACAGCCATATAGATGTCTATGGGACTGTTCCAAGTCTTCACTGCCCACTATATCCCCATAGACTTCTATGGGACCGTTCTAACAGCCATATAGACTTCAATGGGACCACTCCTACAGCTCTATAGACTTCTATAGGATCGCTCCTACAGCCTCCTAGACTTCTGTGGGACCATTCCCTTAGCTCCATAGACTTCTTTAGGACCATTCTTTGAGACCATTTCCCATAGACTTCTATGGGACCATTTCAAGTCTTCGCCACGCATTAGAGCCCCATAGACTTCTAAGGGACCATCTCTGTCCTATGGACACAGCCCCATAAAAGTCTATAGGACTGCAAATTGCTGGCATAGCTAGGATAATAGTTGGGGAGCTGAAAAATCCACCCTAAGGTGTCAACTATTCTAGGTTCGCCACTGTCATAACACAATGGTAGGGTCAGCCTCAATTTTAGGGAGCACAAAATATTATTATATGATATTTTTCCAGATTGGGTTTAGATATACTGTAAAGCCTGGGTCACGGAAATGAAAAGGCTGCAATACTCGCCTACCCTTTGGTGCTCTTCCCCGCAGTTATTTATTTATTTTTTTGCCACAAGATGTCCTCAGTCTTCTGGGTAGAATGATACCCAGCGGAAGACGGAGGACATACTATGAGTGCGGGTTGTCATAGCTTCTTTACCTCTCGAGGTCGTCATAACAACTCCCTTCATTCATAGTTTATCGATGCAAGACATCCGCCCAACACTGCCACTCTCTCCATCTCCAAGGACCACCCACCACGGGAGAAGATTGGGAAAGGAATAGCATTTAACAAGACTGGCCAGAAGACACTGGAAAAAGATAGGTATATTAAAAAAAAATGGCTATCATATACACTGGGTGAGCCTCCATGTTGGGAGAGGTGTCACTTGTGTAGGAGGACCATGGGGGGCCCGTGTTGGCCTTCAATTTCAGTGGCAGTAGATGTTAACGTGAGTTGGCACTGGGATTCCCCGGGTCACTGGCTCGCTCCGATTACCTAATGCTTGTATACAGGATCTGTCTGTACACCCTGTGTGCTCAAAGCTGAAAGGGTTGTTTATTTATGTGAGCTCATTGTGTGGGGATGATGTATCTACAGACAGTGTAAAAATAGACAGAGCAACAATGGCTTTCTGTACAGACACATGGCATTCACACCCTCGGAAAGTCACACACTTTAGGATTTTCTGCCGCAGCATGTTTGCTTAAAAGAGGGGTGGCGTCTGCGTGATCGGTACACAAAACCCCTGTGTGGAGGCTTTATTTGTAGAAGCCTTTCTGTATTTGGGATCAGAGTATAGGGAGCGTATTGATACAATGTTTAAACAGGGATGTCACTAACAATGTCTCTCTACACACAAGGTTTACTCAGCTTTGTAAGCAACATCCAACCTCTGTTATCATCTAGAGCGAGAGCCAACCATCCACTTCACATTATAGAGCCGATGCCAAGCACACATTCGACCACAAAGTGCTGACGATGCTTTTTGTTGCTTTGAACTTGTGCCTTGCTGGTAGTACACAAACCTAATGTAGATGGTGCGTGGTAGAGTTCACATTTATCTGAAGCTATCATGGAGACTTGAAAGGTCAAATAGTTGTGAACCCCTTACCATATAAGCTTGTTGGGCATCCTTATTCAAGGTCTCGCCTATATTATGGAATTGTCCCTTCCCATGGCTATTAATGTGAAGCTGCCTCCTCTCTCCAAGGCCATTAATAAGCAGCTGCCACGCCTGCCCCCCTCCACACCACCACCCCCATGGCGATAACAGCCTCCACTCTTCCAGGAAGGCTACTAAAAGATTTTGGATGGTGTCTATGGGAATTTGTGTCCATTAGTGAGGTCAGGTACTGATGTTGGATGAAAAGACCTGACTCACTCCAATATCATCCCAACAGTGTTCAGTAGGGCTGAAGTCAATGCTCTGTGCCATTCAAGTCCCTCCATGCCAAACTGGTCAAACAATGTCTTTATACACCTGGCTCCATTCTTCTGGGAAGGCTTCCAAACTATTTTGATGGGTGTCTATGGGAATTTGTGCTCATTTGTGAGGTCAAGTACTGATGTTGGATGAAAAGACCTGGTTCACTCCAATATCATCCCAAAGGTGTTCAGTAGGGAAGGAGTCAATGCTTTGTGCAAGTTCCTCCACATCAAACTGGTCAAACCACGTTTTTATACACCTGGCTCCTCTCTCATGGGAAGGCTTTTCACAAGATGTTGGAGTGTTCTAAGACAATGATCATTGATATGGTCCCCCCTTTGTGACTATAAGAGCCTCCATCCCTCACAAGATTTTTAAAGGGTTTCTGTGGGACATCACTGATGACACCTGAACTCCATCATCTGGATGGGTTCACATAGTTTTTGTCATATGGGTAGGTGCAATGGTCAGGTGTCCATATGAAGTATCAAAATGTGTGTTCAGAAGGTTTGAGGTCCAAAGATGATCAGTAGAAATGAGGTCTAAAGGTGTTCACTAGGGATGAGGTCAGGGCTATGTTCATGACACTCGAGTTCCTCCACACCAAACTGGTCAAACCATGTCCTAATAGAAAGAGTCTTCCACCAGACTGTTACCACAAGGTTGGAAGAGCACAATTGTCTACTATGGGGTGAACCCTTCACTGGGAATACCTAAACTCAATCATTTGGCCATATAATGTAGTAATTAAGAGAGGTGCCAAGTCGGTACACAGGGAGAACATCTGGAACAGGTTGGATCAGCAACATGTGGGCAGCGAGGTATCTAAACAACAGTCAAGGATCGGAGTTTGGGGAACAGGCCAGAATCAGTAACACAATTGCCTAATATGGGGTGAACCCTTCACTGGAATTACCAGAACTCAATCATTTGGAGGTGGGGGTCTCCATACGTTTTGTCATATAGTGTAATAATTAAGAGAGGTGCCAAGTCGGTAGACAGGGAGAACGTCAGAAACAGGTTGGGCCATCAACATGTGGGCAGAGAGGTATCCAAACAATCAAGGATCATAGTTGGGGAACAGGCCAGAATCAGTACCAGGTACAGATGATCAAACCACAGGCGAGTCAAGGAGAAAGCCGGGCCAGTAACAGAGGTCAGGCAAGAGATTTAGGTTGCAGAACGTTAAAATGGTCAAGAGGTAAAGACCATTCAAGGCTGGTTCTTGGCAGGACTCAACCTCAAATACCTTTTCTGGTCTCCTTTGATATGAAGAGGAACGTTTAGCCATAAAGATCTATGTATGCACACATAATTCAAAACTGGTAACCCCCCCCCCCCCTCACATTTTTTTCTTCAACATTGCAAATTGGAGACACAGTAGCAAGAATTTTACAGCCACCAAAGTCTGAATTATCCGTTATCACTTAGCCGGCCCAGTTCTTTATTGCTTGCTCGTCACCCTTCATCCCTACATGTGGGATTTCTAGGTGTCAGCTCAGTGTTACCCTCAGAGACAAATCCGTGCTGGATGTGTGTAGAGATGACCCAAATCCACTGACCGTTGAGGCATGAAGAAAAATAACACGACCCCGCGAAGAGGAGACTCTGACTGCTTCTCATCCTGCAGACCCGCGTCATCTGTCCATCACCCTGATGGACATCCCAGAGCTGCCAAGTCATGGTTGCCCTGAATGCCTTCCAGTATTCGCCCTCCACAGGCAATGCTCCCCTTTCCCCTTTCCCTTGGACCGGCTTGTTTTTTTTCCTTTCCACTCTCTGGTCACCTGGAGGAATCAGACCGTTCCTCCTCTGATGGGGGGGGGGGGGGGGCTCAAGCTATGTTTGTGTTTTGGATTTTAGAAACTGAACTTTTAATCTTCTTAGGTTTGCCTTCCCTGGCCAATCTCTCTAATGAAAATTATAAATAAAACCTTTCAGTTTTCATTGCAAACCGTATTATAGACCCAGGGATGTCGGCACTGGGTCTCTGTGCTTCTCTAGGCAATGCAGGCCAGATCATGGCTGGTGGGTGGAGTCATTGCTCCTTATAAATATTTATACTGCATATATATATATATATATTGCAAATTACTATTTAAATATAGCCAATTAAAAGATAATAAAACACCCCTGTGCTGACACTGATTCAGAAGATTTTATTTCATGAAGAAATAACCATTGGTAATTCTGCCATGAAGGTTGCCCTTGTGCCCTTGTTCAGGAACCTCCTGTTATAAAGGTCTAAGAAAAAAAAAAGAACAACAATGAGAAAACAAACAAATAAATACATTTATATTACATTACATTTTTTTTTATAATTTATATATTCTAAATTATTTGTAATAACACTTTGCTAATATTTTTATTACTACTATTATTACATTGAGTGAAATAAACAAATAATTACATTTCATTATTTTACATTCCATATATATATATACATATATATATACATATATATATATACACATATACATATATATATATATATATATATATATATAGATATATATATATATATATATATATATATATATATATATATATATATATATATATATATATATATATCTATATATATATCTATATCTATATCTATATATAGATATCTATATATAGATATAGATATATATATATATATATATATATATATCTGTATATAGATATATATATCTATATATATATAACATATAAAAATCTCACAAAAGTGAGTACACCCCTCACATCTTTTTATTCTATCTTTTCATGTGACAACCTCACCTACTATGTAACTATGTAATAATAATAATATTAATAATAATAATAATAAATATTATTGTAATTTTATTACAAATAAGAAATGATATAAATATTTTTTTTAAAGTATAAATGTACAGTAAGTATATACAGTATCTCACAAAAGTAAGTACACCCCTCAGTGACATTTTTTGTAAATCTTTTCTTCTCTCTTTTCATGTGACAACACTGAAGAAATTACACTTGTCTACAATGTAAAGTAGTGAGTGTACAGCTTGTATAACAGTGTAAATTTGCTGTCCCCTCAAAATAACTCAACACACAGCCATTAATGTCTAAACCACTGGCCACAAAAGTCAGTACACCCCTAAGTGAAAATCTCCAAATTGTGCCCAAAGTGTCAATATTTTGTGTGGCCGCCATTATTTTCCAGCACTGCCTTAACCCTCTTGGGCATGGAGGTCACCAGAGCTTCACAGGTTGTCACTGGAGTCCTCTTCCCCTCCTCCATGATGACATCACAGAGCTGGTGGATGTTAGAGACCTTGCGCTCCTCCACCTTCCATTTGAAGATGTCCCACAGATGATCAATAAGGTTTAGGTCTGGAGACATGCTTGGCCAGTCCATCACCTTTACCCTCAGCTTCTTTAGCAAGGCAGTGGTGGTCCTGGAGGTGTGTTTGGGGTGGTTATCATGTTGGAATACTGCCCTGCGGTCCAGTCTCTGAAGGGAGGGGATCATGCTCTGCTTCAGTATGTCACAGTACATGTTGGCATTCATGGTTCCCTCAATGATCTTTAGCTCTCCAGTGCCGGCAGCACTCATGTAGCCCCAGACCATGACACTCCCACCACCATGCTTGACTGTAGACAAGACACACTTGTCTTTGTCCTCCTCACCTGGTTGCCCCCACACACGCTTGTCACCATCTGAACCAAATACGTTTATCTTGGTCTCATCAGACCACAGGACATGGTTCCAGTAATCCATCTCCTTAGTCTGCTTGTCTTCAGCAAACTGTTTGCAGACTTTCTTGTGCATCATCTTTAGAAGAGGCTTCCTTCTGGGATGACAGCCGTGCAGACCAATTTGATGCAGTGTGCGGCGTATGGTCTGAGCACTGACAGGCTGACCCCCCACCCCTACAACCTCTGCAGCAATGCTGGCAGCACTCATACGTCTATTTCCCAAAGACAACCTCTGGATATGACGCTGATCACGTGACCTCAACCTCTTTGGTGGACCATGGCGAGGCCTGTTCTGAGGGGAACCTGTCCTGTTATACCGCTGTATGGTCTTGGCCACCGTGCTGCAGCTCAGTTTCAGGGTCTTGGCAATCTTCTTATAGCCTAGGCCAGGGATATGCAATTAGCGGACCTCCAGCTGTTGCAGAACTACAAGTCCCATGAGGCATAGCAAGACTCTGACAGCCACAAGCATGACACCCAGAGGCAGAGGCATGATGGGAGGTCCGCTAATTGCATATCCCTGGCCTAGGCCATCTAATAAAATTACGATAATATTTATTATTATTATTATTATTGTTATTATTATTATTATTACATAATTACATAGTAGGTGAGGTTGAAAAAAGACGCAAGTCCATCAAGTTCAACCTATTATTATTGTTGTTATTATTACTATTATTACACAGTGGCTAAGCATTCAGCACTTCTGCCTAGCAGCACTGGGGTTGTCGGTTCAAATCCCAACTATGACACCACCTGCCTGGAGTTTGCATGTTCTCCATGTGCCTGTCTGGGTTTCCTCTGGGTACTATCCTAACCCTGCCTCTCTTCTATTCTTGATACAACTCTATACTTTTGTATTTTCTCATACCTGTCTACCCTTATGGCAAAGGTCACATGGGCTTCCCATGGAGACTACAAGAAGTGGTTGTTTCAACTCACGCTACACAGACCTGGTCCACTGGTGTCAACATCAGGAGAACCTCCCTGAGAAATGTTATGCGGCCATCATTGGGGTGTATGGAGAGGGAAAGTGGCTCAGCAGCCCAATAAGGTGAAGGTGAAAACATGGATTATATATATAAAAAAAAATCAAATGTACTGTATATATCTCAGGAGGTTATGGTGAGGAGGGTCTACCAAAGAGTCCTCCACTCAACCCGTCTGCAGCACAGACGAGTTGCTCCTTAGCACAGAAGAACAGAAAGCATTGCCATCTCTGATTCAATCACCAATCCCCAAAAATAAAAATCCTGTTTATAAAAAAAATGTGACTTGTTTCTGATACACAAAACATGGAGGAAATGGAGCATCACCCGGTGAGGGTTCTCATCTCCCAATGTGAAAGTCCAGCCTAGACAACATTGCCGGTATAGCGCGACCCCCCCCCCCTTTCCCCGTGTATCTCTCATTGGCAGTGGCGGTGTTGCCATCTGTGTACACACACATTCAGAGGCTTTAAAAATTCAATTACCTTTAATTGTTCAAATGAGTTACTGGAGGAGTTCTCGGGGGTAAAAGGAGGCATTTAAAGGTGAACTGGAATCCCAGGGAAGTCGACATGTGCAAGAGTTTTATATACCGAATATGTAATCCCATATCATCCTTCTTCCTCCGCACCGCCACAGAGCATAACATACCTGTCCACAACGTCCAGTGCTGCTCAACATCACCCATTCCTTCCATTCATACACATATATCCTATAGTACAGCCTTACTCAGCCTTTGTACCCCACAGGAACCCCTAAAATAATTTTCAATTCAATAGAAACCACTACCAAAACCAATTCATTGGTTGTCACTGACAAAAATGCTATTTGGTGATCAGTGGGAAGAATGTCCCTTACATTGGTGGTGAGTGAGAAGAATGTTCCTTACATTGGTGATCAGTGAGAAGAATGCTCCTTACATTGGTGATCAGTGAGAAGAATGTTCCTTACATTGGTGATCAGTGGGAAGAATGTTCCTTACATTGGTGATCAGTGAGAAGAATGTTCCTTACATTGGTGATCAGTGGGAAGAATGTTCCTTACATTGGTGATCAGTGAGAAGAATGTTCCTTACATTGGTGATCAGTGAGAAGAATGTTCCTTACATTGGTGATCAGTGAGAAGAATGTTCCTTACATTGGTGATCAGTGGGAAGAATGTTCCTTACATTGGTGATCAGTGAGAAGAATGCTCCTTACATTGGTGATCAGTGGGAAGAATGTTCCTTACATTGGTGATCAGTGAGAAGAATGTTCCTTACATTGGTGATCAGTGGGAAGAATGTTCCTTACATTGGTGATCAGTGGGAAGAATGCTCCTTACATTGGTGATCAGTGGGAAGAATGTTCCTTACATTGGTGATCAGTGGGAAGAATGCTCCTTACATTGGTGATCAGTGGGAAGAATGTTCCTTACATTGGTGATCAGTGAGAAGAATGCTCCTTACATTGGTGATCAGTGAGAAGAATGTTCCTTACATTGGTGATCAGTGAGAAGAATGTCCCTTACATTGGTGATCAGTGAGAAGAATGTTCCTTACATTGGTGATCAGTGAGAAGAATGTTCCTTACATTGGTGATCAGTGGGAAGAATGCTCCTTACATTGGTGATCAGTGAGAAGAATGTTCCTTACATTGGTGATCAGTGGGAAGAATGTTCCTTACATTGGTGATCAGTGAGAAGAATGTCCCTTACATTGGTGATCAGTGAGAAGAATGCTCCTTACATTGGTGATCAGTGAGAAGAATGCTCCTTACATTGGTGATCAGTGAGAAGAATGTCCCTTACATTGGTGATCAGTGAGAAGAATGCTCCTTACATTGGTGATCAGTGAGAAGAATGTTCCTTACATTGGTGATCAGTGGGAAGAATGCTCCTTACATTGGTGATCAGTGGGAAGAATGCTCCTTACATTGGTGATCAGTGGGAAGAATGTTCCTTACATTGGTGATCAGTGAGAAGAATGTTCCTTACATTGGTGATCAGTGGGAAGAATGTTCCTTACATTGGTGATCAGTGAGAAGAATGCTCCTTACATTGGTGATCAGTGAGAAGAATGCTCCTTACATTGGTGATCAGTGAGAAGAATGCTCCTTACATTGGTGATCAGTGGGAAGAATGCTCCTTACATTGGTGATCAGTGAGAAGAATGTTCCTTACATTGGTGATCAGTGGGAAGAATGCTCCTTACATTGGTGATCAGTGGGAAGAATGCTCCTTACATTGGTGATCAGTGAGAAGAATGTCCCTTACATTGGTGATCAGTGAGAAGAATGTTCCTTACATTGGTGATCAGTGGGAAGAATGTTCCTTACATTGGTGATCAGTGAGAAGAATGTTCCTTACATTGGTGATCAGTGAGAAGAATGTTCCTTACATTGGTGATCAGTGAGAAGAATGTTCCTTACATTGGTGATCAGTGGGAAGAATGTTCCTTACATTGGTGATCAGTGAGAAGAATGTTCCTTACATTGGTGATCAGTGAGAAGAATGTTCCTTACATTGGTGATCAGTGGGAAGAATGTTCCTTACATTGGTGATCAGTGGGAAGAATGCTCCTTACATTGGTGATCAGTGAGAAGAATGTTCCTTACATTGGTGATCAGTGGGAAGAATGTCCCTTACATTGGTGATCAGTGGGAAGAATGCTCCTTACATTGGTGATCAGTGAGAAGAATGTTCCTTACATTGGTGATCAGTGGGAAGAATGTCCCTTACATTGGTGATCAGTGAGAAGAATGCTCCTTACATTGGTGATCAGTGGGAAGAATGTTCCTTACATTGGTGATCAGTGAGAAGAATGTCCCTTACATTGGTGATCAGTGAGAAGAATGTTCCTTACATTGGTGATCAGTGGGAAGAATGTTCCTTACATTGGTGATCAGTGAGAAGAATGTTCCTTACATTGGTGATCAGTGGGAAGAATGTTCCTTACATTGGTGATCAGTGAGAAGAATGTTCCTTACATTGGTGATCAGTGAGAAGAATGTTCCTTACATTGGTGATCAGTGGGAAGAATGTTCCTTACATTGGTGATCAGTGAGAAGAATGTTCCTTACATTGGTGATCAGTGAGAAGAATGCTCCTTACATTGGTGATCAGTGAGAAGAATGTCCCTTACATTGGTGATCAGTGGGAAGAATGTTCCTTACATTGGTGATCAGTGAGAAGAATGTCCCTTACATTGGTGATCAGTGGGAAGAATGTCCCTTACATTGGTGATCAGTGAGAAGAATGTCCCTTACATTGGTGATCAGTGAGAAGAATGTTCCTTACATTGGTGATCAGTGGGAAGAATGTTCCTTACATTGGTGATCAGTGAGAAGAATGTTCCTTACATTGGTGATCAGTGGGAAGAATGTTCCTTACATTGGTGATCAGTGAGAAGAATGTTCCTTACATTGGTGATCAGTGGGAAGAATGTTCCTTACATTGGTGATCAGTGAGAAGAATGTTCCTTACATTGGTGATCAGTGAGAAGAATGTTCCTTACATTGGTGGTCAGTGAGAAGAATGTTCCTTACATTGGTGATCAGTGGGAAGAATGTCCCTTACATTGGTGATCAGTGGGAAGAATGTTCCTTACATTGGTGATCAGTGGGAAGAATGTTCCGTACATTGGTGATCAGTGGGAAGAATGTTCCTTACATTGGTGATCAGTGAGAAGAATGTTCCTTACATTGGTGATCAGTGGGAAGAATGTTCCTTACATTGGTGATCAGTGAGAAGAATGTTCCTTACATTGGTGATCAGTGAGAAGAATGCTCCTTACATTGGTGATCAGTGAGAAGAATGTTCCTTACATTGGTGATCAGTGAGAAGAATGTTCCTTACATTGGTGATCAGTGGGAAGAATGTTCCTTACATTGGTGATCAGTGAGAAGAATGTTCCTTACATTGGTGATCAGTGAGAAGAATGTTCCTTACATTGGTGATCAGTGGGAAGAATGTTCCTTACATTGGTGATCAGTGAGAAGAATGTTCCTTACATTGGTGATCAGTGAGAAGAATGTTCCTTACATTGGTGATCAGTGGGAAGAATGTTCCTTACATTGGTGATCAGTGAGAAGAATGTTCCTTACATTGGTGATCAGTGAGAAGAATGCTCCTTACATTGGTGATCAGTGAGAAGAATGTTCCTTACATTGGTGATCAGTGAGAAGAATGTTCCTTACATTGGTGATCAGTGGGAAGAATGATCCTTACATTGGTGGTCAGTGGGAAGGAGGAGGAGGACACACCTAAGGAGCTCTCTGTGAGAACCAGCCTTTTTTCAAGCCTGGGCCTTGCCTGTTAGCTTGGCCCAGGAATAATGCCTGATCCTGGGGGAGGCCCAGGGAGAGATCCCCCTGATGACACGGGGCCTAGTGAGGAGGAGGAGGAGGTGGAGGATCTGACTGTGGGTCCAGGCCCTGGTGAGAATGTGGATGTCTACAGACAGAAGATTATTGATCGCTTTCGAGCAATTGGAAGGGCTGAGGAGAAACTGAAATGTTTAAAAGCTGAACATAAAAACTTCAGGACCAAGTATTTCCAGGCCTGGAGTAAGAATCGTTTGGCCATGAAGCCAGAGTTACAGCAAATGGAAGAGGAGGTAAAGAAACAATCTTTATTTTTGGAGAAATTAAAAGATAAAAGTGGAGCTTTTGCGGAAAAGTTTAAAAATGACAGAAGATTTGCCAGCCAGACATCGGTGAGTTCTGTGGATCAGCAGCCGCAGGTAACAGACAACCCGGCTTCATCTGCCTCTGCACCTCTCCCCCCATGTCAGGCTGGGGAATCGCCAGCAGCAACCAGCCAGGGGGTTGAGAATGAACATGGCACCCTAAAGTTCATCCAACAGATGGAGTCACCCCTAAGGGCAGACAGGTCTGTTGGTGAAGTCCCAGAGGATGAGCAGAGGGGTTACAGACCGGCAGAGCCAGCACTGGTGGAGAAATCCCAGTGCACCATGCTACCTCCTTCCAACATGTCTGCCCCACCGGCTGTGGTGGATGGTGTCCCGGCTGTGGTGCATGGTGTCCCGGCTGTGGTGGATGGTGTCCCGGCTGTGGTGGATGGTGTCCCGGCTGTGGTGGATGTCCCGGCTGTGGTGGATGGTGTCCCGGCTGTGGTGGATGGTGTCCCGGCTGTGGTGGATGGTGTCCCGGCTGTGGTGGATGGTGTCCCGGCTGTGGTGGATGGTGTCCCGGCTGAGGAACAGGAAGGGAAGAAGCTCTGCAAACCGCTGCCTGTTGGAGTCTCTGTTGTGGAGAAACCTTCTGCAGACATGGAGGGAAAACCCCTGGCAGAGGTGTCATTAGCTCACCAGAGCAATGTGGATGGATCTACATCATACACCCCGGACATGGATTTTGCTGCTACTGCTGAGACCTGTAGTTCTACAAGCAAGATGGCTGCCAGCTCTAAAGAGCCTGTTTCACCTTCACCTGGGCTGATTGATGCAGGTGGGGGAGGGGATCAGCACAGTGCAGCATGTGAAGTGGAGACAGCCATGGAAGTCTCCTGCAATGATTCACCTGTTGCTGTATTGGAAGAACCTTCCCTCTGCTCTGCTGATAGTCCTGTCCTGATGGAGGAGAAGAGTCTGCCTGGAGGTGATGTGTGTATGGGGACAGCAGTGAGTGAGGACACAGCAGGAACTATGAATGTGACAGAAAATAATGACAGCAATATTACTGATAAAGCAAAGGATGTGTTGGTGGTGGGTGGTGGTGGTGAAGGGGTTAATGTGGCTGCTATAGGTAAAAATGACATTTCTTCTGCTCAGCAGGGGAAAGATTTTTCAGGTGTGCAATCCAATCTCAAATCTGTGCAATCGTTATCTGCCAAAGTTGTTTTAGATGTTTCTAATCGCACAGATGGATCCTCTGCAAGGAAGAATATGGGGAGTTATGCATCTGTTCTGGGGAGTCGCAACAAGGAGGGTGGAGGGAATTTTGTAAATACTAGTCACAATTTGGGGAGGCTTGGTGGTGGGATGGTTGGTGGGTACAGGAGAAGGAATGTGGTTCAGTTAAGGTGGGAGGGGGAGGGGACCCCACCAGTAAGGGGGAGGGTGGCTGAGTTGGTTCTGGAAATGGGGTTTAAAGCCTTGGATATATTTGCTTTGATTTGCCCAGTGGGGAGTTATGAATTTGATTTGTCCTTTGTAAAGCCTGAGGGTCTGGATTTATTTTGGGAGCGATATAGGAGGTGCAAGGGCCTTCCGCAGTGGAGTGGTTTGGTGCCAAAGGTGATTTCCAGGCAGCCTCTGATAAAGTCGGTGACGATCCTGGTGCGTAACGAATCCATACCAGAGGCTGATTTGATAGTATGGCTACGCCGATATGATGATGTCCTCGCTCCACTGCGGAAGGTCCTGGATGAACATGGGATATGGACAGGGGCCTGGACAGTGTCACTAAAATTGGGCATGCTGGGCAATGTAGTTCAACACCTTCCCTGTTCAGCTTTTCTGGGGAGGGATAGGCTGACTATTTTTTACCAGGGTCAGCCTAAGGTCTGTAATAAATGTGGAGACAAAGGCCATTTTGCATCCACCTGTACCCGTAAGAAATGCTCACTATGCCAGGATTTGGGCCATTTGGCCAAAGATTGTACCGAAATTCGGTGCAATTTGTGCCAGAAGCTCGGTCATCCTTATAGCCAGTGCCCGGAGGCATTACATAACTTGCCAGGATTGGCGGCTGAGCTACAGAGGCTTGATAAAGAGGATGAGGCCGCTAAAACTGTTATTGTCCCTCCTGTTTCTGTTACATCTGTTCCAGATTCTGTTTCCCCTAGTGATGTGGTCCCTGAGTCTGTCCCTCCTGTGTCTGTTACATCTGTTGTTTTGGATTCTGTTTCCCCCAGTAATGTGGTCCCTGAGTCTGTCCCCCATGTGGTGGTCCCTAATCCTGCTGTACGTAGATCCTCCAGACTGGCAGAAGCTGCTGGGGGGGCAGGTTTGGCGGATCTTCCCACTCGGCCTCCAGTCCCTGTCCCTCGGCAGCGTAAACGTGGTCAGGGGCCTGTGAGGGTGTTGGATGGGGGAGGGGTTGAGGGAAAGGTGTCCATATCCCATGTCTCACCCTCTGTTGAGGGGGATTCAGATGATGAGGGGTGGGAGAAGTTTAGGAGGAAGAAAAAGAAGAAGAGGAAGACAAGTAAAATGGTCATTTCTTCCTCAGGGTCGGACCCAGGAGGGGTTCCTCTTGGTAATACTTTTTCAGTTTTGTCGGGTGATGAGATGTCTGATATATCTTTCTCTTTATCATCCATGGATGAGGGGGAGTCACGTAGTCTTAAGAGAGCTGTTTCGGGTGATGAGAGTGTGACAAAGGTTAAGAAACGACTACCCCAATCATCCTGATGGCAGTTCCCACTCCGATAAAGGTGGCGACCATTAATGTCGCCAGCATTAAATCTGCAAGAGCTCGTGATATTGCCTTATTTTTGCTCAGCGAGTTTGATGCCGAGATTTTATTTTTGCAAGAGACCTGGCTCAATACTTTGGCCGATGTCCATCTAGCAAAACGGGAGTGGAGATGCGGTCCCTCCTTTTGGTCTCTTGCGGCTGAGCCCTGCAGCGGAGTTGCGGTCCTTTTTAAAACCGATATGGTAACGTGCCGGCGGGTAATTGAGGTAGAAATGGGGAGATGCATGGTCTTAGACGTCTCTGTTGGGGGGCAGGACCTGCGCCTGATCAATATCTATGGACCGCAGTCAAAATGGGGCAGGAAATGCCTCCTCACAGAGATCAAGCCCTTCCTTTTTACGTCCCAGCAGGTTGTCTTTGGAGGTGATTTTAACACCATAATTAGGCCTGAAGACAGGAGAGGCTCCATAGACAGGCTGGGTTACGATAGCGTTTTTCTTAGAGATATGGTGAGACAAGCAGGCCTGGTAGATGTGCATATTAAGCACTGCCCTGGCAGCACGGGATTCACATTTCAGAGAGGGAATAGTCAGAGTAGGATAGATAGGTTTTTTTTAAAGGAGAACTCTGCTTTCTCGGCTCCTGAGTTGAGGGCGGTGGAGTTCTCTGACCACTGTATGCTGTCTGTGACTCTGAATGCCTCGGACACTCCACCCAGGGGAAGGGGTACCTGGAAACTGAATTCGGCTTTCCTGGAAGATGTAGAGGTAAGACAATCCTTTGAGGATTTTTTTCAGGCACAGGTTTCTATTCTGGACTTTTGCAGCAGTAAGTCAGAGTGGTGGGAGCTTGTGAAACAAAGGGCAATTGGACTTTTCAAGGCCGTAAGTAAGAAGAAGCAGCTTGGTATGTACATTGCCTACCAGCATTTGCGGAGGAAGCTTGATCGTCTTGTCTCGTATAGAGGAGATCCAGGGGAGATCTCTGAGGTGAAGTTTCTTCTTAGGAAGTGTCAATACGACCGGCATGCCTCCTTGGTTCTGGAGAGGGATTATGGAAAATATCACTCGCCTGATCCTTACCAGAACTGTAAGCAAGGCATAGCAGTTAAGACGGTCATAGGCCTGAGGGATAGTACGGGTTCCCTGGTGAAGTCCAGATCAGGGATCCTGGAGATCTTCAGGTCATATTATGCAGACCTTCTGGGAAGAAAGGACCTTTGTCGGGACAGGATGGAAAGCTTTCTGGATTCTACTCCAGGATTGGGAAATGGTACATTGCCTTTGATGGATTTGACAGAACCAATTTCAGTGGATGAGGTAGTTCATGCTATAGAGAAGCTGGCTACCAAAAAATCGCCTGGGCCAGATGGGTTGACAGCTGAATTCTACAAGTGTTTTAAGTCCATTCTGGCTCCCTTTTTAGCAGAGGTTTATAACAGCTGTCTAGAAGAGGGTTCGCTCCCTCCCTCCATGAGGCAATCCGCTGTGATTCTTCTGTCAAAAGGTAAGGACCCCTCAATGATTGAGAACTGGCGCCCCATCAGTCTTCTCAATGTTGATAGAAAGATCCTGGCGAAGATTCTTTTTTGGCGCTTGTCGTCAGTAGCAGGCGATTTGTTGTCCAGTCATCAGCACTGCTCGGTCCAAGGTAGAAGTACCTTTTCAGCGGTTTTAGCTGTCCGGGAGGCTTTGGAACGATGCAGGGCTGCTGGATGGAGAAAGTACTTGCTGGCATTGGATCAGGCGAAGGCTTTTGATAGAGTCAATCACGAGTACCTGTATTTGCTACTTGGTAGATACGGCCTGCAGGGGAGGTTTATAGATTGGCTGAAGACATTATATAGAGGGGCTGAGAGCTTCCCACTGGTTAATGGTTGGGTTGGACGGCCTTTTGAGGTTGGCTCTGGTGTGCGCCAGGGATGTCCTCTGAGCCCCCTGTTATATGTATTCGCAATCGACCCCTTCATAAGAAGGCTAGAGAGTGGATCTTTGTGCGGGGTGCCTTTGGGCATTGCTGGTGTGCCGCCTCTGAAGGTCGTGGCCTATGCCGATGATGTGTCTGTTATTGTCTCTGGGACAGAGGAGGCGCAGGAGGTGGTCTCTATGATAGAGCAGTACACGGAGGCTTCTGGTTCTAAAGTCAACCATGAAAAGAGTGAAGTTTTCTGGATGGGTGAGGAGGGTGAAAGCTTCGAACTTCCGGATGCCTTCCCAGAGCCCCAGCAGGAAATTAAAGTGTTGGGCATCCAATTTGGTCCTGGTGACTATGGTCATCGAAATTGGGAAAGCAGGTTGGTGTGTGCCAATGCCAAAGTAGCAAGCTGGAAGAAATGGAAGCTTTCCTTGAGGGAGAGGGTTGACTTGATCAAAACGTACCTGGTCCCAATCTTTTTATATGTCAGCTTCGTCTGTATCTTGCCAGCATCTCTCTATGCAAGGGTGTACAGCTGTTTTTTCCAACTGTTATGGGGAAGTAGGCTGAACCTGATCAAACGCAATGTAACTTACCTGTCTAGGCGGGAGGGTGGCCTAGGAATGGTCAACCCAATAGTTTTCTTTTCTCTGCTCTTTTTAAAGTACAATCTTGGTAACATGCTAGCAGAGAACCCGCCGGGATGGGTGGGCATTTTTCAATCTTGTTTTAGGCCTTTTCTGCGATGCTGGGAAGATGGCGGGCCAGTGAAAAGTCTGAGAGTCCGACATGGCAAGCTCCCGGCTTATGTTGCCCCGTGTCTGAAAATACTTCGGCAGTGGCAGGTGACAGTGGAGGATATCAAGTCCCTCCCCAGGAAGCTTCTGGAGAAGAGGATTTTGAGCTCTGCTTTCAGTGTGTCACTGGCCTTAAGGGATTGCCCAGGCTCTGTAATGAGGGAGGGGTTGCGTTTAATCAATTTAGAAAGAATCCCCTTGAAGTTTAGGGATCAAGCCTGGCTCGCTTTCCATGGAAGGCTCTATGTCAGAGGGAACTTGAAGCATCGCCCTGTGGATGATCGGGATTGTCCTAGAGCGGAGTGTGTTGGTAAAGTGGAGTCTATGGACCACTTTTTGCTGCAGTGTCCCTTTAACATAGAGGTGTATAAAAGGGTGGGGAGGGCTCTAGGCATCCCCTTTTTCTATCGCATGAGTTATGCGGAGTGGGTGTACGGGGCATTCCCGACTCGCTGGGATTTTGATTTGGATACACTGTTTTTAGTTAGTATTGTTGTCCGTTACTTCACATGGAATGCACGGTGCCAGATTACCCTGCGGAAAAAAGTCCTCTCTGTTGAGGTGGTGGTGCACGATATTCTGGGTGAGGTTGGGAAAATTCGGGGTCTTGAGAAAGGCAGGGAGCCTCGGGCGGTCTGGAAAAGGGCGTGGAGGAATATCAGACCTGCCTTTGGTGAACTGCCCATCTCTGGGTGAGGAGCTCTTTTCTTTTTCTGTTTCTTTCACTCCCTTAGCTTTTGTTGGTTAGTAGCTTCTTTTTGAAGAAGGGCTGCATGCATAATGGGTGCGGGTTTGTTTCTTGACCTCATAGTTTAGATGTCTGATGTATTGGTGTGAGTTATAGTGAGATTATCCCCAATAATGACATGTTCATGATGAGTTCTGTTTTTGCTGTAAAGTCATTTTTTGTTTGAGAGCAGATTTGCTATATTTATTTTCATTTATGTAAATATGTATATATTTATGTATATTATAGTGATTTTATGCTTATTGATTGCAAGACTTTTAATAAAGAAAAATTGGGAAGAATGTCACCTTGATGGCTTTGGTCTTGGAAATATGCAGGTCCCATTGGATGGGAGGTCAGTTAGTCACAGCTTAAGGGAAAACTAACTAACTATGGAGGAATCCTAGAGTTCAAAAGAATTCTCTTTGAGAATGGCTGCTTTGTTTTATCAGTATCTGTAATATACACTATATGGTTTGTGGACAACTGACCATCCCATTCTGAGCCTACATAATTTGTCCCTCATGTCAGAAGGTTGAGCGTTATGGGTTAGAAAGTGATGTCTGCAGGCCTGAGACCCAGAGCCCTGGCCATAGACCTGGCGCCAATACCCCAGGAACTAGGCTCGGACGAGGTCCTTCAGCACCCAAGGTGAAAAGACCAAGGTGCCCCCTCCATGGGCTGTGATCTACTTGAGCATCATAGGTTGGCCTTTTTTTCTGCTCTCCTTCTGCTAAAGGACCCAAGGCGGGCACCTCTTCTACCTACCCCTTGGCCTGGCCTCAGCTAACAATGGATGAATCTCTCAGTTAGCATTTGCTGTACATGTCTGCATAGTTTTGTCAAATTCATTTAGCCTTCAGTAATGACTTTCGAGAATCATGATGAAATGGCAGCACTGGCCAACTCGACTCTTCCAATTGGGGTTTATGAGATGTTATTAAATTCCTTCAATTGCATGAGTTCCAAACCGAAGTTAGTGAAACGCGGAGGTAGATCAAGACATATTGGCAGAGAAGGAGAACTGTGCCAGGTGCTCCTACAGCCACAAAGAGCAAAACTACCAGGTCTTCTACATTCTCCCAGTCCGGGCTCCCCCTCCCACCGGCACTCAGCAAATTCCCCTCTCTCCAGCAATGGTAATATAATAAATACTCAATGATATACAGCAGGATACATGCCACCCATGACAAAAGCCTTGGAGAGTGTTTAATTTCCTCTCCTATGACGACCTCTGTTATCATGTATGTGCAGGAGCAGAGCAGTGCCGTGATACAACAGAACTCTCCAAACTCTGTTTATCCATCTAATTATTTCAGAGGTGACAGAAGGCTGACTCGCTGCCTTGGCAAAATGGCTAATCCCATCTTTTGGCAGGTGATCATTTGTATAACAGGATGATAAAAAAAAAAATCATCAAAATGTTTAATATTAGCACATTAATTTGGAATGACTGATATGATACAAAATGTCACCATAATAACCAAGAAATGGAGGTTATACAAGAAACTGTCACTTCTTCAGAAATAAGAAAAAATTGGATTTTGTGCTTCACAAACAGCAAAGCTTAAATCTGACCTCCAGCCAGACTGTCTTGCACTTCCCTCCTGGACTGAAATTACTTCCTCTGATTTCACTGCACACTGTGAGCTTCTCGCAATGTGCATTTGAAGCTGCAGCGAGTCAGATAGAGCTGTGCTTAATTTGCTGGCTGGAGGACGTTGCTGCAGTACCTCTAGGTGTATGAACAGCAAGGGGAATGGCCCTTCCTATCTGTCAGCAGTGTACATATTGCAGTACTCACAGTATCCCTGCTGGGGCTTCCAGGGTTTCCAGGAACCCAAGCACTTCTAATATTTCCAGGGTCCCTACCAGGTCTTCCAGGATTTCCTGGAATCCTAATACTTCCAGTACTCACAGTATGCCTGCCGGGTCTTCCAGGATTTCTAGGAACCCTAGCATCTCTAGTATTCATAGGATCCCTACCAGGTCCTCCAGAAATACTAGGATCTCCAGTACTCACAGGGTGCCTGCCAGGTCTTCCAGGATTTCCAGGAACTGTAGGACATCCAGGACTCATGAGATACCTGCTGGGTCTTCTGGGAACCCTAAGACCTCCAGTACTCACTGGCTCCCTACTGGGTTTTCCAGAATTTCTAGGAACCCTAAGACCTCCAGTACTCACAGGCTCCCCACTGGGTCTTCCAGGATTTCTAGGAATCTTAAGACCTCAACTACACACAGACTCCCTATTGGGTCTTTGAATATGTCTAGGAACACTAAGACCTCCAGTACTGAAAGGCTCCCTGCTGGGTCTTCCAGGATTTCTAGGAACCCAAAGAACTCCAGTACTCACAGGCTCCCTACTGGGTCTTCCAGGATTTTTAGGAACCATAAGAACTCCACTACTCACAGGCTCCCTGATGGATCTTCCAAGATTTTCTAGAACCTCCAGTACTCACAGACTCCCAGGATTTCTAGGAACCCAAAGGCCTCCAGTGCTCCCAGACTCCCTGCTGGATCTTTCAGGATTTCGAGGAACCCAAAGACCTCCAGTAATAACAGGCTCCCTACTGGGTCTTCCAAAATGTCTAGGAACCCAAAGACCTCCAGTACTCACAGGCTCCCTACTGGGTCTTCCAAAATGTCTAGAAACCCTAAAACCTCCAGTACTTACAGGCTCCCTACTGGTCTTCCATTATTTCTAGGAACCCAAAGACATCCAGTACGCACAGGCTCCCTACTGGGTCTTCCAAAATGTCTAGGAACCCAAAGACCTCCAGTACTCACAGGTTCCCTACTGGGGCTTCCAGGATTTCTAGGAGCCCTAGGACTTCCAGTACTCACAGGCTCCCTACTGGGTCTTCCAAGATGTCTAGGAACCTTAGGACCTCCAGTACTCACAGGATCATTACAGGGTCTACTAGGATTTCCAGGATCCTTAGGAGCTCCAGGAGTCATTTTCTGTCTAGAGGATGTCCAGTATCATCTATTTGTTCCATCCCCAGTCTGTCCCTGGCCTTTCATTCAATGAATTTCAGTTATTTCAATCATGGAGACCCAGCATCACATGTGGGCGTTCTCTAGGGTGGTCTGCATGCAAATACAGTCTGTTTAGGAACACTCACTTCTCAGGACTGATATACACCCATCAAAGCATTTTGATATTTGCCTAACTCCTCCCAAAGCCAGCCTGCTGCTTGCATTAAGACTAAGGGACTTGAGAGGAGTACTGAGGAAACCTAAGACCTCCAGTACTCACAGGCTCACTGTTGGGTCTTCCAGGATTTTTGGGAACCCTAAGACCTCCACTACTCACAGGCTCCCTACTGGGGATACCAGGATTTTTGGGAACCCTAAGACCTCCACTGCGCACAGGCTCCCTGCTAGGACTTCCGGGATTTCTGGGACCCCTAAGACCTCCACTACTCACAGGCTCCCCCCCCCCCCCCCCCCCGGTGCAAGGTGCTGTGTTTTCAGGAAGCTACAGTATGTACAGCACCCTGCTGGCCCCTCCCACTAGCCATTATCTGCCTGCATTGCATAGAGAAGCACAGACACTCAGTGTTGACTTATCAAGGTCCAAAATAAGGTATGTAAAGAAAACAGCAATGCTTTATCATTGAGGAGCAATGTTATCACCCTAGGACAGGACTACAAAAGACTCTCCCTATCTCCATAACATAAGGTCGGCGGTTTGGTACTTTTAGAGATGACTGAGAACATCACCATCAGGAAACCCACCCTAGGAAATGCCATGCAGCCATCACTGGAGTGCATTGGGACATGAAGTGGCTGCAAAGAGGCTGTAGGAGCTCAGCAGCCACAAAGGATGGAAAAACAGGCAAGAATGTCATTCAGTTTGGGTTTACATCTACTTAGCGGGTGGCCAGGAATAGAGGGGCATCATGCTGACAAATAATCACACACATAGGTTGGACTTGATGGACTTGTGTCTTTTTTCAACCTCACCTACTACATGTAACTATGTAACATGAAGGGAAATCAGAAGAAGTGGACCACCTATTTCTCGCTCACTGTTATTTTTTTACAGCCCGTCTACCAGGTCACACTGCACAAAGCACCGAGTCTTTTAGGCCAGAAACATGTCTTCTGTCACAGAGAATTTTATTAGAGGGCTTCCCCCGTGCTCTTTATCAACAAAAGCTGTGACATACTCATGGCCTAAAATTGCTCCAAAAACATCATTATTAAAATAGGCCTATTAGTATTAAAGCGGAGAGCGCCGGGGTCAGCGGGGATATTTCTGTCGGGGTATTTTCAGAGGAACAGACTAGTTATTGTAGGGGGTGGGGGGGCAAAACTGTTTATCCATATGTCACCTAAGAAAGCAGATGAAGACTTGGAGCAAGAAGCGGTCCTCGTGACCAAGAAGGCTCTACACACTGTGAATGGCTTCTGTATTGGTAACGCATTACAGGTACAATGACCAGGCGGGATGTTCAAAGATGCCATAGAGAGGACTCATTCTTAGATGGTAAAACTGTCCTCGAAATGGCAATTGAAAGATGTTTTGAAAATGCTTCAACCATAAGCCTCCACCATTCTCCTGAAGCCCAAGCACCTATTGAGCTTGGATGTGTTCCAACATTTGTTGGCGGGTGGTGGTGGGCTACCTCAGGCATGGCCATAACGAGCTGACCCCCAACGTAACATGGACCTTCTTGGCAATTCAGGATCTTGCCCGGCGACTCTCCCCGATGTGTGGGTGGCGGGCGGAGACTGACCCCCCATGTCCACCATCATTGCTGTGCAGATTTGCCCCCTCACTTCCCCTTACATCCTTTCCTTTCACTTCACTTCTTGAGTCTGCATGAAGGCTGCAAAAAATCCCTGTGTGTGTAAATGAGGACCTGAAAATCCAGCAGCCACTGCGGGGGGTAGCGTTACCCATTTATATAATATATTTTTTATGAATAGACAGAGGGTCATCATGACTGAGGGAGGAACAGGTCAGAGAAGGGTTAAAGAAGTCTGTAGTTTAGTGTGGTTGGGGCGTAGGTTACCTGATTGGAGGCTGAGGGTCAGATGGGCAGGGTGGAGCCGCAAAGGAGGTCCAGTGCAAGGGTTGATGGGTAGTTATTCCGGAAAGTTTAGGCGACAAGAAGACTTTCCCTCCCTCCTGTATTCTAGGTTGGCGGGGCAGTTTTTGTGTTACATATTTTATATGTAGCACCCTGGGGTTTAGTCAGGGAGCTCCTCACAAATTTACAAGCCAGGAGTAGTTACCCTGGTCGATTGCTAGAGATCCATTTATTTCCATTTATTTCTCCCCAAGTTTGGCCTTGTTGCACTTTTCTCTTCTACTGCTAGGTGGCTGGGTACTTGGTGGTACTAGATACGAGAAGGGCAACCCAAGGTCAGGTTATGGGTATATGGGGTATCTCAGCCAGTGGGCAGGGGTTTTCTTGAATCCCTTGGCCTGCTGGGAGAACCTATATAGTCAAGTGAGGTCAGGTGATCTGTGCTCTGTGCCACCTAGACGGCTGTCTGGGTGGAGGTGTGTCGTACGCCCCAGGCTGCTAGGCCGGAGATTGGGCCTATCCTGGGGGCATCTGGCTGCCAGGCTGTGTGAGGACCTATCCAGAAGTAAGAGGGCAGCACAGGGTTGGGATTCCGTTTTGCAGTCCAACCATAAGTGACGGTTCTGCTGGCCGGAGAACCTGTCGTGGTTGGAGGTAGAAGGAAACTGTCTCCACTAAGGGACCGACCACCTTTATCAGGGACCACAGTGAGTAACTGAAGCAAGTACCGGAGCAGCATTCTCACCAAACGGGCATGGTTGAGAATCGGGAAACTTCAGGTGGTGATCAAGTCAGGGACCCAACCAGCGGAGGTGACGCTTGCAGAGCAGCCTTGTGAGTCAAGTCAGCGACCGAGCCGGTTATCAGGGGTGAAGCTTGAGAAGTATCTGGAGTGCCAAGCTAGGGACCCAGCACGGAAGCGTGGGTGACGTTTGAGGGAGATACCACCGCAAAGCTTTGAAGACCTCCAGGGATTCAGAGTCAGTGAATCAGAGGGTCCAGTAAGAGACCAGGAGCTCAAGGGGCTGAAGAACTACAAGGAGAAGTTGTAGTGAAGCAAAGAGGACTGTAACAATTTGTGTTAGGAACTGTTAAAGACTATTGCCGTAGGAGACAGCAATCCTGCACGTGCAGATGTGGCGCCCTGCTGGGGCCTTTCCCTGTATGGGTGTCCTCCTATTGAAGTCTCGGAGTCTGCCAATTGAACTTGCAACTGCTTAAGGGTGTTCTGACTCCAACCTTCTTTCCCCTCAAAATATAAAAAGGACTGTTAAGAGAAATAAAACCTCTTTTACATCCAAGAAGTGTCTGGCGCCCAATGACTTTATCCACCTTGCACCCACTATGCCTCACAACCAGTGGCGTCACTAGGGTTGGTGTCACCTGGTGCGGTAATACATGGTGTCACCCCCCCACTCCCCGGCACTAAGCAGGCTAGTGGGTCGGTGTGGTTCTCCCCCCCCCTTAACCTACCACAATAGATGGAGATGGGATGTGATTGGGGGGATGGATGGAGCCAGAATTGGATCAGGGGGGGTGGATGGTGTGGGGATGGGATCAGGGGGGTGGATGACGTGGGGATAGGATCGGGGGGGTGGATGGAGTGGGTATGAGATCAGGGGGGGATGTATGGAGCCAGGATGGGATTGAGGAGATGGTTAGAGCCGGGATGGGATCAGGATCAGGGGGGATGGCTGGAGCGGGTATGGGTCGAGCTGGGAAGGGATGGGGGGGAATGAATAGAGCCAGGATGTGATCGGGGGAATGCATAGAGCGGGGATGGGATTGGGGGAATAGACGGAGCCGGGATGGGATTGGGGATGGGATCAGGGGGGTGGATGGAGCAGGTACGGGATCAGGGGGATGGATGAAGCCAGAATGGGATCGGGGGGATGGATGGAGACGGGATGGGATCGGGGGGATGGATGAAGCCGGGTTGGGATCAGGGGGGATGGATGGAGCCGGAATGGGATCGGGGGATGGATGTAGCTGGGATGGGATCAGGGGGGATGGATGAGCGGGTATGGGATTGGGGGGATGGATGGAGCTGGGATGGGATCAGGATCAAGGGTAATGGATGCGCGGGTATGGGATCAGGGGGATGGATGAGCGGGTATGGGATCGGTGGGTGGGGTGGGTGGAGCTGGATGGGATTGGGGGGTGGATGGAGCCAGAATGGGATTTGGGGGGTGGATGGATCCGAGATAGGATCTTTGATTTGGGGGGGTGAAAGGATATGTGCTAGGGGGTGCTTTGGGAGGGGAGAGGAATTGCGCTGGGGGGAGGGGGGGTCAAACTTCAAATCTGCCCTCTCCTACTTCTAGCACAAGTCCTCTCCAACCCAAAACAAAAAGCACCCCCTAGCACCTATTCTCTAACCCCCCTAAAAGCACTCCTGGCAGCATAGTTGTTACCTGCCAATGCCCCCAACCACTATGTCCCCCTCCTCTGCAACACTCCTGTTGCATACCTCAGGGCAGGTGGCATGATGTTGTCCCTCCACATCCTCGGGTCTTCCTCCCTGCCTGTGTACATGTCAGAGCCAACTCAGCCAAGGAGGAAGCTGCAGTGAGTGCAGCCGCGTCCGCGCCGTGTGGAGGTGTGTGTGGGGACGGTCGGATCCCGGGCAGCCAGTCTATTTCTGCCTCACTCCCTCCTCCCCCACTCTCCCCAAAGATCGCAAAGAGCAGAGGAGAGGAGATCCCGGAAGGGAAGGAGGGAGCCGAGGCGGCGGCGCCCCTCTCAATGCGGTGCCAGTCTGAGCCGGGTGTCACCCGGGTGCGGGCCGCACCCCCATAGCGACGCCACTGCTCACAACCCACAACATACAGAAGGATGTCACCTATCTTTGTCCCTGAAGGTTCTCATTGGGCTGGTGGAGGCTAGAGTATTTGCTACATATACTAATAAAAAAAAAAGAGAATAATAATTTGAATATTTGGCACTTTTGTCACAGCAGTTTGCGGGTAAGGGGTCTTCAGGGGGTCAGTGATTCAGGGGGTCACCATCTAAGGTATGGTGCTCCGACCTGGCTGGTTGCTGGTGGTTCTCCCAGGAGCTAGATCCCCTGGGGGAAAGTCTAAAATGTGTTAGTCGCAACGTCTTCAAGCCGGATGGGGCACGGCTGAGGACATGGTCAATTATGGTCATAAAGTGTACCTTAAGGACACCCAAAGACCCTCTCCTGGTTGCATTATTTAATTTGCATTGTTGTATTTGTTCTATTTCTTTTATCATTTGTTAATAAAATGGCTGCTGTGACCATTTAAACCCATGTCACGCAGTTTTGTGTCTTTATTATAAGTTTGAGGACCGAAGGCTGACGAATCGTCTAGTCAAGTAAGGAACTCCATTTTCATATTCAATACACATTGTTGTCTTTTACCGGCTGCACATGGATTATTGTCTCCCAGAGGCTTCATTTAGATCTGGCTTTCAAATTATTTAAATGTTATTTTCAATTTTTTTGTGTGTACTGTCTTCGGCCTCAAACCCTGAGGAGCAAGTCAAACTCCGCAATGGGTTAGATATGTTTTTTTTTTTTTAAACTCAAGATTTCCAATGATCAGATGTTTTTGAGACCTTTCTTTATGGTAGCCACAAACCCTGAGGAGCAAGTCAAATTCCGCAATGGGTTAGACATGTTTTTTTTTTTTTTTTAAATAAACTCAAGATTTCCAATGATCAGATGTTTTTGAGATCTTTCTTTATGGTAGCCACAAACCCTGAGGAGCAAGTCAAACTCCGCAATGGGTTAGATATGTTTTTTTTATATAAACTCAAGATTTCCCATGATCAGATGTTTTTGAGATCTTTCTTTATGGTATTCCTCACCCATTGCTACAGCCATCAACCATAACACAACCCTTTTCCTACTCCAGGAACATCCCAAATACGATACTGTCCACAAAATTAACTTTTTCGATCCCATGTAAATGGACGATATCTTGGGTCATATGTGCTTTTTTGACTTGATTCCCATTCTTGGATGCCATTAGGATTGGGAAAACGGATATAATGATCAACAATATTGGGGGGCCACGCTACTTAGCAGTCAGATTAAGATTTGGGATAAAATGCTAACAGAACATGATCTGCACCACCCCCGATACATCAGAAATCTGAGGAGCAAGTCAAACTCCGCAATGCGTTAGAAATCTGGCTTTCAAATTATTTAAATGTTATTTTCAATTTTTTTGTGTGTACTGTCTTTGGCCCCAAACCCTGAGGAGCAAGTCAAACTCCACAATGGGTTAGATATGTTTTTTCTTTTTTAAATAAGCTCAATATTTCCAATGATCAGATGTTTTTGAGACCTTTCTTTATGGTATTCCTCACCCATTGAGGCCATCAACCATAACACAGCCCTTTTCCTTCCCCAGAAACATCCCTAATACGATACTGTCCACACAATTAACTTTTTCGATCCCATGTTTAAATGGCAGATATCTTGGGTCATATGTGCTTTTTTGACTTGATTCCCATTCTTGGATGCCATTAGGATTGGGTAGTCTGGTTAAAATTTGGGATAAAATGCTAACAGAACATAATCTGCACCACCCCCGATACATCAGAAATCTGAGGAGCAAGTCAAACTCGGCAATAGGTTAGAAATCTGGCTTTCAAATTATTTAAATGTTATTTTCAATTTTTTTACTGTCTTCGGCCCCAAACCCTGAGGAGCAAGTCAAACTCCAAAATGGGTTTGATATGTTTTTTTTTTTTTTAAATAAACTCAAGATTTCCAATGATCAGATGTTTTTGAGACCTTTGTTTATGGTAGCCCCAAACCCTGAGGAGCAAGTCAAACTCCGCAATGGGTTAGATATGCTTTTTTTAAAAAAATAAACTCAAGATTTCCAATGATCAGATGTTTTTGAGACCTTTCTTTATGGTAGCCACAAACCCTGAGGAGCAAGTCAAACTCCGCAATGGGTTAGATATGCTTTTTTAAAAAAATAAACTCAAGATTTCCAATGATCAGATGTTTTTGAGACCTTTCTTTATGGTAGCCACAAACCCTGAGGAGCAAGTCAAACTCCGCAATGGGTTAGATATGCTTTTTAAAAAAAATAAACTCAAGATTTCCAATGATCAGATGTTTTTGAGACCTTTCTTTATGGTATTCCTCACCCATTGAGGCCATCAACCATAACACAGCCCTTTTCCTACCCCAGGAACATCCCTAATACGATACTGTCCACACAATTAACTTTTTCCATCCCATGTAAATGGCAGATATCTTGGGTCATATGTGCTTTTTTGACTTGATTCCCATTCTTGGATGGATTAGGATTAGGAAAACCGATAATGATCAACAATAGGGAATCTGAGAAGGCTCTTCTGAGAAGATCACAAAGCTACTGTCCCAAGAAAAAAAAAAAAAAACTCAATTCACCACTCCAAATTAAACCTTAACGAAAAAAAAAAAAAAAAAAAAACCCTTTATAACACCATGATACAAAATGACAAGATCAGAAAAGACCATAAAGATGACATAAAACCATTTCAAATCGATTAACGCGTGCCAAGACTTGCCTCCATAATAAAATGCTAATAACAAAAGATTAGTATATGTGAAGTCTATTTATCTCTTACGAGGGGCGGTAATTAACACGTTATTAAGAAGGCAAGTCCTGACACGCTTTAATCAATTTTAAAGGGTTTTATGTCTTTTTATGTTTTTTTCTGATCGTTTAATTTTGGATCACAGTGTGGTAAAATGGGGAACGATGTATTGAGGGGTTTTTTTTTTTTTTGGGATATCTTTGAAGTTCCTGTAGAGTTCAGTTTCTTGTCACAAACTTGATCAGATTGGTTGGTACATATTTTGGTGCAGTCCTTCTCAAACTTTTTTTAACACAAAGGAACCCTTTAAATAACTTTTAGGTTTCAGGTAAGCTTTGCTGGAAATTACTATATCTAAAGTTCATGGTGCATTGAAGAAGAATGCTTCTTATATTGGTGGTCATTAGGAAGAGTCTCATCCTTACAGACAGCTAAAAGATCGTTGGTGTTGGTGGTTATTTATCTGAGACAGAAGTTGGTCATTGTTCATGGAACCTCTAGAAACCTTTGGAGGAACCCTGGGTGAAAAAGGCTGGTCTAGTCACAGTGAAACTGTATGGAGCTTGTAGGTCGCCAACCATGGTACCGCCTACTACCCCGCCAGAGTTGCACATAGCCTGCCAATATATGCTGTATGTGGGCTGAAGGGCCATAAGAAATATACACTCACCGGCCACTTTATTAGGTCCCCCTTGCTAGTAGTGGGTTGGACTCCCTTTTTCCTTCATTCTTTGTGGCATAGATACAACAAGGTGTTGGAAACATTCCTCAGATATTTTGGTCCATAGTGACATGATAACATCACGCAATTGCACCACATTCCAAAGGTGCTCTATTGGATGAGATGTGGTGAGTGTGGAGGCCATTGGAGGACAGGGACCTCATTGTCCAGTGGTGAGATGATTGGAGCTTTGTGACATGGTGCATTATCCTGCTGGAAGGAGCCATCAGAAGATGGGGACACTGTAGTCATAAAGGGATGGACATGGTCAGCAACAATACTCAGGTAGGCCGTGGTGATTAAACCATGCTCAATTGGTACTAAGGGGCCCAAAGTGTGCCCATCCCCCACACCACCACCACCAGCCTGAACTGGTGATACAAGGCAGGATGGATCCATGCGCCAAAGTCTGACCCCACCATCTGAATGTCGCAGCTGAAATCCAGACCCATCAGACCAGGCAACGTTTTTTCAAATCTTCTTTTGTCCAATTTTGGTGAGCCTGTGTGAATTGTAGCCTCAGTTTCCTGTTCTTAGCTGACAGGAGTGGCACCTGGTGTGTGGTCTTCTGCTGCTGTAGCCCATCTGCTTCAAGGTTCTATGTGTTACATGTTCAGAGATGGTATTCTCCATAGCTTGGGTGTAACGAGAGGTTATTTGAGTTACTGCTGCCCTTCTATCATCTGGAACCAGTCTGCCCATTCTCCTCTGACCTCAACAAGGCATTTTCCTCCACACAACTGGATATTTTCTCTTTTCCCCACCATTCTCTGTAAACCCCGAGAGATGGTTGTGTGTGAAAATCCCAGAAATACTCAGACCGGCCCGTCTGCCACCAACCACCATGCCACGTTCAAAGTCACTTCAATCCTCTTTCTTCTTACTTCTGGTGCTCGGTTTGAACTTCACCAAGTCTAGATGCCTAAATCCATTGAGTTGCTGCCATGTGATTGGCT